>PISX010036802.1:0-11615 GCA_004024625.1 Mellivora capensis | reverse complement strand
ACCATGGGTCACAAGGAAAAGAGGCAGCGCTGTCTCTACTTGACACGGCTGACATGCCTCTAAACCCTCAGTTATGTGCCTCAAAGGCTTGGGGTGGAGGTAGGGGGAAGGGAGAGGAGGGCAACAGCTGGTTCCTAAAGGGACAGAGTCTATACTAACTACACTAAAACAGAGCATTGAACTTGGAGCAGAAAGAAGCGCTTCAGATCTGAGGAAGAATCACCAACTGAAGAAAACCTACCAATCACACTGACTGTGTCCTAACACATCTGCAGGAGACATGGACCAAGGGCAATAACTGAGCACCTCCTGTGTTCCAGGTGCTATGTGGGGTAGGGGATGAGTGGCCCAGCCAAGACTACAGAGCCAGGATTCCTGAGGCAAAGGAGACAGGCGGGACAGGAAGGATGGCTGTCATGACAGAACAGTAGGGGAGGGGCATCTGGGTGTTTGATCTGTGTCTGTTCCAACAGTCCTGGGTTGTGTCCCCTGCCTCAGCTGGGATTTCCCCAGATGTCACCTGCTTGAGGGCAAGAAGGGCAGGTGCAGGGGAGGGTCTGTCTATCTGTAAATCTGGTCCCCAGATCAATCCCTTCTACTTTCTCCCTGTGCTATTTGTTGCTGCCTGCTGGGTAGAGGGTGGGAGACTGGGGGGAAGTCCAGGGTCTCCAGTCACCAGGTAATGAAAAGAACTGGCCCAGGCTCTTCTTTCCATAATGCCCACTGGCCAGGTGCTGTGGGCTGGCAGCCTGGAGGCCCTGGGGCCTTGCATTAGGCATGGCCCAGACCAACGGTTCAGGAGCGGTGCCTTGAGCCTTGGCACTACAGGCCACGTGCCTCCAGCCCGCGCTGAGCCCCGGGGACCCCACATTGCAAGAGGCCCTGATCCCTCTGTTCCTTTGCAGGCTACTGCCCAGCCTAAGGCCCCATGGAGAGGGCAGCCTCCTGAACTCCTTCTAGCCCCCTCAAGAGCATGCCTAGACCATCTGCAAGCTGGAGCTGAGTTCCAGACCCCATTCTTTGTCTCCCAGGGCTGTTCCCAGAGTCCATTCCAGGCCGTGCCAGCGCCCTCAACCACACCCCAGCACCAAGGCCAAGATTCTCAAGGTGGCCTTGCTCCTGGTTCTCCCTGCTGCTCAGGAGTCCGCTGCCATCTCTGCTGCTCTTAGTGTTGTGCCCCCAGTCCAGCTGCCCCACAGTGGACACAATGCTCTGAAGGACCTCCTCCTCACCCACTGGTGTTGTTGCCCGCTGTATAGGTCGCATCCATCTCTGCCACCACCATCACGGCAGCCACCATTATTGCCTTCGTTGCCACATTCTCGATGGTCGCCATGACCGGGCTCTCATCCGTCTGGGAGAAAAAGACGAAGAGCAAGGGGCCCTCCACGTGCGCCCGGTGCACCAAGGAGTTCAAGAACAGCTGCAAGCTCCGGAGGCAGAGGCCATCCACCCGGTTGCCAAGGATGGCCAGATCCCCCAGTTGCTATGGAGATGCCCACCATGGTGGCCCTGAGCCTCCTGAGGGACCTCAGCTGAGTGGAGGCACCCGGGGAAGGGTGGACAGTGCTGTGGGGAGTGAAGAGGCCACAGGGGCACATGGTGCACAGGTGGCAGGTGACTGTGACCATCTCAGGAGGATGCACCTGTGGGAGCACACCTGTGAGAGGTGCAGCAAGCCCTCAACGGTGTCTTCCATGTGAAACCACAGGAGCTGTGGTGCTGGACTAGGAGCTCTGCCCGTGCATGGTGTGCCCACGGCGCCGCAAGCACGAGGACCCCGTGAGCTACTGCGAGTGCGCACAGGACAGGAACTGCAGTGCACAAGCCCTACAGCCTCTCCCAGGGTGGCCAGAGCTTCCTCTCAGCAGTCACGCTCCACAGTGCCCACCACGGATGGCCTTTCACATGTGACATGTGTACAGCTTTTGCTATGAAGGACCTACAGCAGCACACACGGTAGCACACGGGGAGAAGGTTCAGTGTCTTGTGTGTGGCAAGACGCCAAGCGCGGCTTCCGTTCACGACCACACGCTGGTGCTCTGCCAGGATGTCACCCTGTCTGTGAGCTCTGCAGCACACATACCCCTGAGCTCTGTCCTAGGACAGCAGTGGTGAAAGGGGCCCGGCAGAGACCCCACACACCTGTCCTCTCGGTTGTGCTGAAGCCCCTGGACAGTGGGCACGGGTACAGAAGACAGGAGCGGCCACTACCCTCGCCCCTCTCCTCTCTGAACCCTCTTCCCTGCCCCTTCAGGTGTGTGAGCCTTCTCCATGATGCTCCTTGCTCCCCTCCTTCCACAGCCCTCCCAACACTGTCTGCTACCCCCCAGGGAGTTACTGCTTTTGTTTCTTACCAGGGGGAGAGAAGGGAGGAAGGAGAGGAATCATAGATTCTGTCCCAAATGGGGAAAGGGTAAGATGGGAGAAGGGGAGAAGCAGGGAAGACAAGGGTACAACCATCAGAAGGTGGGGATGTTTGGGGTCAGGCTCTAGACAAAATAAGGAGCCACTAGAGCCAGAGGCAGGATAAGAGACAGAATTTTACGGTAAATGGTGAATCCAGTCACTATAGGACCTTCTTGGAAGAGGACAGCCTAGACCTTCTGTGACCCCCGTCCTCAGTCCCCCGTACTCCTTCCCTGACCTTTTCCTTTCATCTTATTCTCACAGGAGACAATCTGTGTCCCTGGTCATGTCATCTTGATCCCATGTCCCCTGCTCATTCCCACCCTTTATCCCTCCTATTGCATTGACCTATTATAATAAAACTCAATTTTAAAAAAAGAAGGAAAATACTGGGTCAGGCCTAGGGGCATGCAAATGATGTAGAGTTGGGGCCAGAAGTGTCTCCTGGAGGAGGGGACAGAATGGGGGGAACTGGCAGGTGGAGCCCACCCAGGTGATGTCACAGGAAGTGTCCGCACCTTGAAGTTGGGGGAGGAAGAGAGAGTGGGGGGGGCAGCATTGTGAGCCAGAGATATGGGGAGAAGCTGAGACACAGAGATAAGGGAAGCAGGGAGAGAGCTGGGAGGGAGGGCAGAGAGGGACCAGGGGTGGGGGAGGGAGACAGCACAGGACACAGACAGGAGGAGATGTGGAGAGACACTGACAGGCTACAGGGTGAGACTCAGACAGAAGTGATGGGAAGAGAGACCCCCAGACACTGAGGGAGGGGCTCAGGGAGGGGGACAGCCAGAGGGTGATCTGAGGGCAGACCCAGTCCTGGTACATCTCTGACCACAGAATATCTGTGGATAGGGAGGGTGGAGAGGCAACCTTCCAGGGAAGTCCTGCAGAGAAGAACTGGGCGCAAACCCCCCAGGTTCATCCCACTCCCGTGCACACTAAGAAGTGTAATAAGGTTCAGAATGTCCAGGGCTTCCATGTAATAACACCCAGGAGCTAGTATTACATTTGTTCTTTAGTTGAATCTTTTAGCCTCCTCCTTCCCCATGGACACACATCTTTTATGAAACACACTGAACCACATTCTGGATGTTTGAAACTGCATCCATAGAGATGGGCTCAATTGCAGCAGAAGAACTTTAGAATCCATTTTGGAGAGGAGTTCCCTTGAAGGTAGGGTAGATCAATGCCAGGACCTGAGACACACACACGCACACATAGACACACATCATGCTCACTTGGGCAAACACTTCTCCAAACACCTGTGCACACACACATCACTGCCTAACACATCTCAGGGCTCCCTCCAATGTCCTCATTTCTAATCCCAGCGAATTCAGAACCCCTAGTCTGGCTGTTACCATCTGCCTCCCTCCTCTCTCCTTCATTGCTGGTGCACCAGTCCAGCTGTTGATTTCTGCCCAGCTCAGCTGTCTCCTGCCTGGCCTAGGGTTGGCTCGTCCTGCTTCAGAAGCAACACAGAGAGCTTCTCCTCCTCTTCTCCTCCATCTCTGCCCTGCTGGGTTTCCCCTTCTACACCCTCCTGACTCCCCTCCTCCAGGCAGCCTTCCCTGATGCACTCACTGGCTCTGATTCTGAATTCACACTAGTCCTATGCACCTGTGGCTGTGTGCTGGGTAAGTGTCACCGGGTTACTCTGCATATGAGTGGGCAGGGAGGCACCTGTCATCTCCCTAAGGGCAGGACCCCTTGACCCAGTATTTCAGACAAATGTCAGCCCGCCCCCCCAACCATACTCGGCTGGGGATGTTTCTGGGAACACTGCTACCTGGTTGTAGCAAACACACAGAAAAATGACACAGGGCTCCAGCAGCCACCAGGAATGTCCCCTTCTGTCACAGGCTGCAAGTGTCACTTTCACAATGACCTTCAGAGCCTTGTGGGACGGGGCATGTCCTTCACTGTGTCTTCCCACATCCACCTCATTTTCCCCTGGAAATACTGCTTCCCAGCGGGATCCTCACCCTCTTCTCCAGCCTTGGAAACACTGGGCCCGCCCTAAAGGACACCCATGTGGCCCTGGTGAGGAGGCTCAGAGCGACTCTGCAGGCTGGGAAGGGGTCCGCATAGGGGAAGCCATGATGAGCCGGCCTCCTGCAGGGGCCACTATCAGCACCGCTGGGAAGAAGGTGGCAGGCACGGGGCCAGGCTCACTGTACTGAACCCAGGAGAGAGGGACAAGGTCACCCTGTGAAGCATGCATGGCCACCTGTCCACCTCACCCCAGGGTTGTGTCAGCCCAGCCCAGCTCTCTGGGGAGACAGGAGCCCTGCTTGCCTCCTCCTGCCCCTGAACTGTTTCCCCATAGCACTGCCTCTCCCTATCCTCCTCTCTCTCCTGTAATGAGAGGTGCCCTCCCTCCCCCTGTCTCTCCTGCACCCCTGCCTCCAGCAGTTTCCTTCTCCACCACTGTCCCTCTCTATCCTCTGTCCCTTTCTCTGCTCCCTTCTTCACTCTCAGCTTCTCTCCCTCTGATCTCAGTCTGGGCTCTGCCATTTCTTTGCCAGCTCAGTCTGTCTCTAACCTGAATCTTTAACCTGCATTTCTGTTCCCTTGGCCCCCTACTGCTCAGAGCATGGGCTGCAGAGGGAGGGGATATGGGAGGTTCCTTTAGCACTAGAGGACTCTGGCTTTGTGACAAGAGCTCTGAACTGCTGGGTTCCACCCCCCCACACACCCGCACACACATATACCTGGAAGTGCGTGCGCGCACGTGCACACACACACACACACACACACACAGTAGCCTCTCTGTGCACACTTCCCGGCCTTCTACTCACCCTGGCCTCTGTCCTGGGCTCTGGGTCCATGGCTTTACCACCCACTGAGACTGGGTCCAATCTGTGTCTCTGAGTCCCTGTAGGTCTCTGCTACACTTAACCTTGCATATCTCTCTGCAACTGTCTTGGATCTTCTGCTCTGCTCTCTGGAGGCTCCTCTCTTACCTCTCTCTTGTGCTGGCTCTGTCTACTGGTCTCTCCATTACACTGCCCACTGTCTGTCCCTCTTGGCTGTTTATGGGTGTTTTGGACTCTCCAGGGTGCTCCAGCTGGCTCTGCCTCCTTGACCCCAGTCTGTAGGTCCTGCCTACAGCATGGGTCCTTTCTGTGCCAGTCACTGTGTCAGTCTTCCTCCTACTTCTCTTCTACCCATAGAGAGGCCTCTTTTATCAGAGCATGGGCTGGGGGTGAGGGCTCAGAGGGGATGCAGCAGGCAGTCCTTTGTGTGGAGGATGGATGGCTGACCATCTAGGAGACAGCATGGCTCCACTGCAGCACTCTGCTCCTCACAGAACATTCTCCAGGACTCCGGATGCAGGTCTGCTCCCTGCCTGCTATGCTGCCTGGTCAAGCCCTGAGGCTTGGCCCTGACCTGCCCCACTGCATCTAGTGGGAGCCACGGGAAATTCTGGAAGGGCACTCCAGGTCCCCTCACTCAGCTGTCTGTGCATCTTGGTCATTCTGAGAAGAGGAGTGAGGACAGGGGTTAGGCTCACCGGAGATGCTTGCTGAGGGGCGAGGGGGGTTGTGTGCACTACAGAAAGCCTGGGAGCTCACACCGTATCCCACAGGAGAAGTGCCCAGGAGGTCCTTGCACCCCTCAGACAGACACACCCAGGCCAGGGAGGAGCTCTGACAGGTCTGCAAGTACAGGAAGGGGAACAGAAAGTATGTAAGTCCCTCCTTTAACCTCTCATGGCACCTGTAACCCTTCCTTGCCCAATGGAAGCTCTGCATAAAGTCATTGGCTCCTATTTCCCCAGGTGTCCCCAAATAAGCCCCTAAATCAGTGGAGCTCAGTCCCTTCCAATATTCCTCCCCACCCCCACCCCCACTGACTCACCCTCAGTGCTGCAGTATCTGCCCCCAGGACAGTGTCTCCTGCCAAGCTCTCCCAGCACCTCAGTGATCATGGGATCCCAGTTCAAATCCACCCATCACACCCCCTCCTCCTATCTCATTACCTGTTGCCCCTCCCTCGTTCTCTCCCCCCTCCTTGCCCATCCAATACAGCTTGGTCCCCTGGGGGTCTCTCTAAAGACAGGCAGTCACTAATGAGCACTGAGTACTAGAAGGGGAGGGCCAAGGGCAGCCTGGTTGGGGGACAGGACTCCAGAGCTGGAGATAAGGAGTCCTGTCAGCACCTGTCATATAGGCCATCTCCCTCCAGCATCCCTGTCTCCTCCCCCCTGGCTTCTGCCAGTCCATCCCCTGCTGAGGCCTATGGACTGAGCTCAAGTGCGAACTCACAAAACCCTAGAATCATAATGCCTGGTCTGTTCCCGGCCCATGTTCTCCAGGAGTATCATACCCCTGCTGCATTCTTTGAAAACTCCAGATGACCCTGGGCACAAAGGTTGTAGATGGAGCCCAAGGGGAAGAGAATTTGCTCTCTCTGCTCAGTATCTTCATCTCAAACTTTTGTCTCCACTGCATATCCCCCAAATCAGAGTCAGGCAATGGCAAGGGGGTGAAATGTCAGGAAGACGGTCCTAGTCTTCAGGAGATCCCGAGTGCCTCCAGAAACCAGACGAGATGGGGGGAAAGATGGACTTGGGAGGCCAAAGATCTCTTTTCCTGATAAACGCAATTTCCACCAGGAGCAAGGGACAAGGCCCTGAGGACTTGAAGGGAAGCTTCTCAGCAGAGGCCTGCGATGGGCTCTAGGCCACAAGAGGGCAGCAGAGAACAGGGCTCCCTGCAGAGCCAGCCCTTGGCCCTGGGTGCTGAGACAGAGCTGGGCTGCCTGGGCTGGAGGCTCTAGGGCTCTTGCAAGATCGCAGGAATTTCCGAACACAGGAGTCCCCTCCCGCCACCCTTCCCACTGTCATGCCCTATTCCCTTCAGCCCCTGAAATGCTATTGCTCGCTCCAGCCCCCTTTCCTTTTCTGGTCCCCAGCCCTGGGGCTGCTGGCACAGAAGGACCACCTGGCATTTCCTTTATGGTTGGAGAGCAGGTGACATCCCTGCTCCCAGAGGTGATGGCTCACAGGGGCCCAGCGGAGGACCCTGGCCTCCCCCCTCCCCCATGCCATAGCAAAGCCTGGAACCAGCTGGAAATTTCCTCAAATCAGATCAAAGACATCTTCAGCTGAGTCTTGAGGCTCCCCCAGGGAAACAAACACATACATGCACACACACACATGCAAATACAGAGATGCTCCCAGTCATGCAAACACACAGACACATATCCTCTAATTACACACATATACACACCCACACATCACAGACATTCTCTCGTGTATGCAACACATAGACACATACTCACAAACTCATTAATAGACAGGCATGCACACCCAGACTTACACATTCTCATACACTCATCAAACACACTTGTACACACATACACGCCACTCTAGTCCATTCTTCTAAGGATCCAGAGCAGAGTCCTCTACATCCTTGACATCTAGAACATCTGGTGGGGGGGAAAGCAGGGACACCCACAGGAAAGCTATTTCCAGTTTCCTGGCGCACACTGGAGCTCCTCTGCTCTAACCCCCTTCCTGCCACCCGGGTCTCTAGGACTGTGACCCACACTGTGGGAGTGCAACATGGAGAGATAACTCAGTTGTTCCCACAACAAACATTTTAGAGCAACTAAGTGCCACCCCCACCCCACATGTACCCCCAGGCCTGTGGCCAAGGCAGACACATAGAAGAGTAAGACCTTCTGCCCAGAAGTGTGGGGGAAAGAGCAAGAGCTCAGCAACAAAGACCTGAGTTCAGGTCCTGCCTTTGCCTCTTCATATGCCATGTTTATTGGCCCCTTGACATCACCTCTCTGAGCCTCAGTTTTATCACCTGTAAAGTAGGATTTACAAAATTCACCTAATGTGTGAGATGAAGACAGGTGTAGCTTCCATCAGCAATGTGTCCACCGATGGAGAGTCACCCCCTCCGTTCCCCACCCTTACTGTGAGCATCTCCCCAACACCCTTCCAGTCCTGCTGTCCCTGAAACAGAAACCCCATCTCTTTCAGGCTCAGATCACCAGGTGCCCACACCTGGGGAAACTTGATCTCTGACTAGGCCAGCTCCATCTGACTCCCCAGCCCCAATCACCCCCTCCTCTCCTGGTCCTTCATGCCTCTTGACCCTTTACAGGTCGCATTTCCCATAATAATCTTTATTGTTGCTGACCGTAGCCCTGATGTTCCAGGGGAACACTGTGCCTGTGCATCAGATGGACTTGAAGGGTTAATCAGCCTCCACAGGGCTGTCCCATGGAAAATGGTCTTTACTTCTGTGAATTACACCAAATTTTAAACATTCTTTATGGACACAATGCAGAGACAGTTACAGTACAAGGCTTGCTGTGCTAAGCGGTCAAGGGAGAGATTGCATCACCGTATGAACACTAAACCATCACTCAAGGAAATCCCACTAGATTCTGTGCTCAGAGCTGGAAGCAGCCTGGCCCAGCCCCACCCAGATGAGCACCCCCTGCAGGTGCCTGAGGCTAGGGGGGAGCAGAGATCTCACCCCTATCCCTGCTGCTCAAGTGGCCTCCTCAGCTCCTCTCCAGAGTCAGGCCTCAGAATGACTGGGAAGTGGCTCAGGAGGTCCTACCCTCACCTTCCTGGGACCTTCTAAGGACCATAAAAACACAACCTTTACTTGCTACATCCTCCCAGACGCTGACTGCTGGGGAACTGCTGTCTGCTTCCCTCCTCCCTGTGGGATCCTCCTTCAGTCCTCCTTCCAAACAGCTGGGCACCCGGATCATCTCTGTTTCCATCTGCCATTGTCATCCTGGTGCCTTCACCTCCCCTCACTGTCCATCCCCGTCCCTCTGACTCCTCCCCTGCCCACCTCCCACTCTGTCCCCTCACACATGGACAATCTTCCCCCCAACCCAGCCTGCCTCCCTCCGTCCTGGCTCACCTCCCCAGACTCTCCACCACCCAGTATGTCCACTTTCCCATTACCTCCATCTCTCCAGCCTGCTGCATCCCACCATTCTGGCTCATTTCTAGTCATTTCTGTATCTGCTTTCACACTTCTCCCATCCTTCAGAATCTAGGGAGTAGGGCAGGGCTCAGACCCAATGAAAGGAAGAACATTTGCCCCATTTCTCTCTTGCTGCCCTCTTCCTGTCTTCCCCCAATCCTCTTCCTGCAGGCACACCAGGTCACATGCTAAGCTGAAGAGACATTTCCCCATCCTCAGAGTGATGGGCTACAGTGCACAGAGGAAGAGGGTGACCAGGGAAAACCTGCCAGGCCCTACAGTCCCACTTGGGGAAGTGCCACACACCAAGGCGAGCCCAGCCCCCTCCTGAGTGGCCTCAAGGGGGCAGGGCGTGGTCAGCTCACAGCTCTGCTCTGCTCTGCTCTGCCCCAGTTTGGAAGGGACCCTTGACAGCCCTGGGGCCTCAGGATGGCTTGATGATCTGGTCACCCCAAAGCCATTCCATCTCAGTAGATAACAGAGGCAAATGCTGACCCATCCTCATCGGGTCATCCCACCATTTCGGCCTCCATTACAGCTGAAGCAAGACTCTCCCTCACTCCAGGCATGAGTTTGTAGAAGAGAAAGAACTCTGCACAGCCTTTGGGTCTTCTCTCCCCGAAGAGCAGTGACAGCTGAGAGCCCAGCAGAGGGCTTGTGGTTAGCAAAGACCCTGTGTGTGTGCAACAGGACTCCAGTCTCCACGTGGAAGCCAAAGATTGGCCCCAGAGTCTCACCTCATTTTCTGCCTCTTTGCTATATGTGGTCTCCCTCCCCCTGCCCCACCATATCTTGCTGAACCCCAGCACTACTTGGGAGAGGATCTCCCTTGATGCGTCCCTTTCATGCTGTCCCTCCTTGTATCAGGCCCAGGATTTCTGCTTCAGAAAACAAGCAGCTCTGTCTGCTCCTGGGAAGTTCTTCCTCTCCTCCCTCTTTAATCACTCCTGTTGCTGTAAGTAATCCTACTGTCCAGGAACATTGTGGGGCTCTCTCCCAACTTTCTCCTTCCCCCTACTTCTTCAGCTTCTCTGTGCTTGTCCCAAATACCTAGGTGTCAGATCCCAGGCTTCAGAGGAGCCTTCTGGACCTGAGGGTCAATCCAGGTGATGAGTCTTGAGTATCTGCCGGGCCTGCAAGGGGAAGGCAGTGCTTGGTGACCAGGGTGAGAATGGCCAGAGAACACTTTGGAGCTCTGTGCACACAGCAGGTATGTAGTAAGTGTGAATTGGCCCACTGAGGAGCTGGGCTTAGGTTGGTGAGGGAGGGTGAGGGGAAGGAATGAGGCTGGACTGGTCTGAAATGGCTCCTCCCCATTCTCTTCCCTTCCTCTCTGGGCCACCTGGAGAGAATGTGCTCTAACACAAGGCCTGAGCCCGGAGTCCTCCCTAGGCTGAGGGGGTGTCCTCCTCTCCATCCTCCTCCACCCAGCTCAGGACACCAGGGCACCCGCCCTCAAGAGCCCAACCACTGTTCCCCTCCCCACCAACCCCACACACCATCTCTTCAGCCAGGGCTCCCAGATCTCAGACCCCTCACCTCGAACACCAGCCTGAATACCCTCATTCTGGTAGAATCTTAGGTGACCTCTTGATGCTCCTAAGCCCCAGCAGTCAACCTCCTAGTTCTTAAGCTTTAGCCAGCACCCTGAGCCCACATGATGATTAACTAATGTTTCTCCATATCCCTATAGATCATGCATTATTTCCTAGAAAATAACAAAGCCCTTCTGCACATCATGAAACAGAAACCAAAGAGTCTTGCACAACCTCAGGGCACTGAGATACTCTCTGTAGCTCTCACCATCTTGTCTGCTTGTAATCAAGAAATTTTAGAGAACACTATTCTCTCTTAACTGACTAACTACCCTAATCTCCTTTAATAACCCCCGGGGCCAGGGAGAAACCTCAGAGCTGCCCTTTGGACAAGAGTCTGCCTTCTCCCCAGCTGGCAGGCTTCCTGAATAAAGCTCATATTCCTTTGCAATCAAAACTTGTCTTCAGTATGGGCATTTCGAGTGATGGGCAGCTGAACTGGGGTCTCAGTAACATTCTGGGCTCTGAAAAGCTGAGCTCTTGGACTATGAGACACCGGCACCACCAACTCCCTCAGATCTTCCTCATTCACAGACACCAGAGGAGCATTAATTAATTAGCTTGTGCAACCAGCCATAGGCAGGATCTCATCACAGCACACCACAGGGATCCGCTACTGACACATCTTGACCCCGGGATG
>PISX010036801.1:0-11615 GCA_004024625.1 Mellivora capensis | reverse complement strand
GAGGAGAAGGGAGTTGAGGGAAATTGGGGGGGAGATGAGCCATGAGAGACTATGGACTCTGAAAAACAACCTGAGGGTTTTGAAGGGGCGGGGGGTGGGAGGTTGGGGGAGCCAGGTGGTGGGTATTGTGGAGGGCACGCATTGCATGGAGCACTGGGTGTGGTGTAAAACTATGAACTCTGTTACGCTGAAAAGAAATTAAAAAAAAAAAAGAAATACAATTTTAAACAAAATACTTTTCATTATTAAGGGGAATAAAATATACTCTGCTACCAAGGATGAATGAATATATGCACAAATTAGTTCAAATTTTTGAAAAGCTTCTTGTGCACAATTTGGCAACGCATATACTAAAATTGAAGTCTTTTCTCAGTATGAGTTGAGTCTAAAAGTATTTAATAAGGTGAACCTGGCTGGCTCAGTCAGGATAGTGTGTGGACTCTTGATCTCAGGGTCATGAGTTCAAGCCCCATTTCGGGTGTGAAGCTTAGTGAAATAAAAATATTTAAAAAATTAAAAAAATAATAAAAATGTTTAATAACTTGTTCTAGAGATGGTACTCTAAGTATTTGTCATGAGGAAATAATAAAAAGGCAAAGAATTAAAAAAAAAACTAATGATGTACTGCATGGTGACTAATGTAACATAATAAAAACATTATAGGAAAGAAAGAAGAAAAGAAAGAAAGAAGTCAGACACTGAAAGCAAATACTAATACTGGATGATCTCATTTACATGTGGAAGCTCAAAAAGTTGAACTCATAGAAGCAGGGTGTAGATTAGTGGTTGCCAGGGACTGGGTGAATGTGTGTGAAATGGAAAGTGCTTGTCAAAGGGGAAAAGCCTCCAGTTATAACATGGGTAAGTTTGGGGGATCCAAAGTGTAGCATAGTGACTGTAAGTAATAATACTGTGTTGTACACTTGAAATTTTCTAAGAGTACATGTTAAGTGTTTTCACCACACATTAAAAAAGGTGTGTTAACTAGCTTGATTATGGTAATCATTTCACAATATGATACTGTATAAAAATTTATGCTACCCATCTTCAATTTATACAATTTTTATTTGTTAATTTACCTCAAGAAAGCTGAGTGATGTTTTTTAAATACAAAGAAGGTTTCACTAGGTGGTTTGAACTAGACTAATAGGAGAAGGGGCAAGATGGCAGAGAAGTAGAAGACCTTGTTTCAACCTGTCCCCTAAAGTGAGCCTAATATCTACCAGAACACTCTGAACACCCTTGAAATCAGCCTGAGATGTAAGATTATACACTTCTGGATCTCTACAGGGGCAGATCATCAAGGGAGAGGTAAAGCAGAGTGGGAACACTCGGACTGTTGTTGGAGGATAAACAGAATGGGGAGGGAGACACCAGAAGTGACCAATTTGAAAGTAATATCCCAATATCCCAATAACTTTTTAACTTGAAAATTTTCCATACATATATCTGTGTTTCTTTTTCTTTTTTTTAAATATGCATATAGATATAAGCTTCAAGGTAATCCTTTTCCCTACTCAATACCATCCCTATATATAAACCTGTTTTAATTTCCTTGTATCTCTAGAAAGTTGAGTCCTTGAACAAAGATAACAAGATACACCCAGAAAGAACCGAAATAGCCTTCCTCACCCACATTGAGGTTTTATAACCACCTTCCCATCTTATTCTTCTGACAGTGTTTCTATTTGGTTCTTTTTTCTTTTTTCACTTTTTAAAAAAATTTCTTTTCAGTATTCCAGAATTCATTTTTTATGCACCACACCCAGTGCTCTATGCAATACATGCTCTCCATAATATCCACCATCAGGCTCACCCAGCACCCCCCATCCTCTTTGTTTTTGTTCTGTATAAATATTATTCAGGGTTCATTTTGGCTGGGTGTTTTGGGATTTTTTGTCTTTTACTTTTGTAGGTCTTTTTGTTTGTTCGTTTTTGTTTGTGTACCTTTTAAATCTTACTTTGGGGGGTCATTTTGCCTGGGTTTTTTTTTTCTCTTTTTCTCTCTGCTTTTTTTCTTTCTTTTTGATGGTGATTACTGATTGCTCTGAAACTTTCCAGGATGGAACTTGCCTAGATCATGGTTGATATATTCACTTATACCACCTCTCACCAAAATGACTAGGAGGAAAAATTCAGAGACTGTGCCCTCTTCATCAGAACTCTTGGATATGGATATAAACAGTATGTTGGAAAGGGAATTAAGGGTAACAATTATCCAGGCAATGGCTAGGTTGGAGAAGACCATTAGTGACAACATAGAACCTCAAAAGTGTGGAAGTGAGGGCTGATCTGGCAGTACTAAAATCAATGAGATCCACTCTAATCTAAATACTCTAACAGCGAGGGTAACTGAGGCAGAGGATAGAATTGGTGATCTGGACGACAAACTGATAGAGAAAAAGAATCAGGAGGTGCCCTGGAACAAACAGCTTAGAAGCCATGAAAACAGAATGAAGGAAATATATGATGCCATGAAACATTCCAATGTCAGAATTATTGGGATCCCTAAGGGGGTGGAGAAAGAGAGAAGACTAGAAGATATAGCTGAACATATTCTGGATGAAAATTTCCCTAATCTGTGGAATGGAACAAGTATTCATGTCCTAGAGGCAGGAAGGACACCCTTCAAGATCAATGAGCCTAGAAAAACCTCCAGACACTTCATTGTGAAATTCATGAATCATGATTTCACACAGGAGGTCTTAAGGGCATCTGGGGGAAGAGATTCCTTAGGTACAGAGGAAGGTCCATCAGAATAATGTCAGACCTGTCCATAGAAACCTGGCAAGCCAGAAAGGGCTGGCAAGACACATTCAAGGCACTAAATGAGAAGAACATACAGCCAAGAATACTTTATCCAGTAAGGCTGACATTCAGAATGGATGAAGAGATAAAGAACTTCCAAGACCAGCAACAATTAAGAGTATGTGACCATCAAGCTGGCACAAGAAATATTAAGGGGAGTTCTATAAAAGAAGAAAGAACCCAAGAGTGACATAGAACAGAAACTTACAGAGACAATCTATAGAAACAAGGACTTCACAGGCACCATGATGGCAATAAAAACTTATCTTTCAATAATCACTCAACGTGAACAGCCTAAATGCTCCCATAAAATGGCTCAGGGTTGCAGATTGGATAAAACGACAGGACCCTTCCCTATGCTGTCTCCAAGAGACCCATTTGGAACCTGAAAATACATCCAGACTGAAAATGAAGGAATGGAGAAGCATCTTTCATGCCAATGGGCCTCAAAAGAAAGCTGGGGAAGTGGTTCTCATAAAAGATAAATTAGACTTTAAAGACTGTAGTCAGAGATACAGAACGATGCTACATCATTCTTAAAGGGTATGTCCACCAAGAAGACCTAACAATTGTAAATATTTATGCCCCCAATACGGGAGCAGCCAACTACATAAACCAACTGTTCATCAAAATAGTCAGATTGATATAAATACATTAATAGAAGGAGATCTTAACACGCCACTCTCAGGAATGGACAGATCATCCAAGCAGAAAATCAATACAGAAACAAGAGCTTTGAATGAAACATTGGACCAGATGGACCTCATACATATATACAGAACATTCCACCCTAAAACAACAGAATACTCATTCTTCTCGAGTGCACATGGAACTTTCTCCAGAATAGATCACATATACTGTGTCACAAATCAGGGCTCAACCAGTACCAAAAGACTGAGATTATTCCCTGTATATTCTCAGACCACAATGCTTTAAAACTGGAACTCAACCACAGGAAAAAAAAATTGGAAGGAATTTAAACACGTGGAAGCTAAAGACCACCCTGCTTAAGAATGCTTGGATCAACCAGGAAATCAATGAGGAATTTAAACAATTCATGGAAACCAAGGAGAATGAAGACATATCAGTCCAAAACTTACAGGATATGGCAAAGGCAGTCCTAAGGAGGAAATACATAGCCATCTGAGCCTCATTCAAAAAAATTGAAAAACCTAGAATACACCAGCTCTCTTTACACCTTAAAGCACTGGAAAATCAACAACAAATTAAGCCAACTCCACACACAAGAAGGGAAATAATCAAGATTAGAGCAGAGATCAATGAGATAGAATCTAGAGATACAGTAGAACATATCAAGGAATTAGAATCTGGCTCTTTGAAAGAATCAATAAGAACGATAAACCACTGGCCAAACTAATCCAAAAGAAAAGAGAGAGGACCCAAATTAATAAAATTATGAGTGAAAGAGTAGAGATTACGACTAACACCAAAGAAATAGGAACAATCATCAGGAATTATTATCAATAGTTATAGGCCAGTAAGTTAAGCAACCCAGAAGAAATGGATAAATTCATGGAAACTTATGATCTTCCAAGTCTGGATCAGGAAGAAATTGACAAACTGAGTAGACCCATATCTAGTAATGAGATTGAAGCAATGATCAAAAACCTCCCAAAAAGCAAGAGACCTGACAGATTCCCTGGGGAATTCTACCAAACATTCAATGAAGAAATAATACCTATTCTCCTGAAGGTGTTTCAAAAAATAGAAACAGAAGGAAAACTTCCAGGCTCTTTCTATGAAGCCAGCATTACCCTTATCCCCAAACCAGGCAAAGGCCCCATCAAAAAGGAGAATTTCAGACCAATATCCTTGATGAATATGGATGCCATGATTCTCAACAAGATCCTAGCTAATAGGATCCAACAGTACATTCAAAAGATTACCCACCATGACCATGAGGGATTTATCCCTGGAATGCAAGGGTTGTTCAACATTCACAGATCAACCAATTTGATAGAACAAATCAATAAGAGAAGAGAGAAGAACACATGGTTCTCTCAATGGATGCAGAAAGAGCATCTGACAAGGTACAGCATCTGTTCCTGGTTAAAATGCTTCAAAGTATAGGGATAGAGGGAACATTCCTCAACTTCATAAAATCTATCTATGAAAAACCAACAGCGAATATCATCCTCAATGGGAAAAAGCTGACAGCTTTTCCTTTGAGATCAGGAACATGACAAGGATGCCCACTCTCACCACTCTTGTCCAACATAGTAGTAGAAGTCCTAGCAACAGCAATCAGACAACAAAAAGAAATAAAAGGCATTCAAATTACCAAAGAAGAAGTCAAACTCTCTCTCTTCACAGATGACATGATTCTTTATATGGCAAGATTCCAAAAGACTCCACCCCCAAACTACTAGAACTCATACAGCAATTCAATAATGTGACAGGATAAAAAAACCAATGCACAGAAATCAGTTGCTTTCTTATACACTAACAATGAAAATACAGAAAGGGAAATTAGAGAATTGATTCCATTTACTATAGCATCAAGAACCATAAGATACCTGGGAATAAACCTAACCAAAGAGGTAAAGGGTCTGTACTTGAGGAACTACAGAACACTCATGAAAGAAATTGAAGACACAAAAAGATGGAGACCATTCCATGCTCATGGGTCGGAAGGATAAACATAGTTAAAATGTTTATACTGCCTAGAGCAATCTATACTTTCAATGCCATCCTGATCAAAATTCCACGATCATTTTTCAAAGTGCTGGAACAAACAATCCTAAAATTTGTATGGAACCAGAAGAGACCCCAAATTGCTAAGGAAATGTTGAAAAAGAAAAACAAAACTGGGTGCAACACATTGCATGATTACAAGCTTTACTACAAAGCTGTGATCACCAAGACAGCATGGTACTGGCACAAAAACAGACACATAGACTAGTGGAACAGAGTAGAGAGTCCAGAAATGGACTCAAAACTCTATGGTCAACTAATCTTCAATAAAGCAGGAAAAAATATCCAGTGGGAAAAAAGTCTCTTCAAGAAATGATGCTGGGAAAATTGGACAGCTATGTATAGAAGAATGAAAGTTGACCATTCTCTTACACCGTACACAAAGATAAACTTGAAATGGATAAAAGACCTCAACATGAGGCAGGAATCTATCAAAACCCTAGAGGAGAACATAAGCAGTAACTCTTTGACATCAGCTGCAGCAATTTCTTTCGAGACATGTCTCCAAAGTGGCTGTGCAACTTGCATTCCCACCAACAGTGTCAGGGGGTTCCCCTTTCTCCACAGCTTCTCCAACACTTGTTGTTTACTAGTCTTGTTAATTTTGGCCATTCTAACTGGCTTAAGGTGGTATCTCAATGTGGTTTTGATTTGAAACTCCCTGATGGCTAATGATGATGAACATTTTTTCATGTGTCTATTAGCCATTTGTATGTCTTCTTTGGAGAAGTGTCTGTTCATGTCTTCTGCCCATTTTTTGATGTGATTATCTGTTTTTTGGGTGTTGAGTTTGAGGAGTCATTATAGATCTTGGATATCAGCCCTTTGACTGTAGTGTCATTTGTGAATATCTTCTTCCATTCCGTGGGTTGCCTCTTTGTTTTGTTGACTGTTTCCTTTGCTGTGCAGAAGCTTTTGATCTTGATGAATTCCCAAAAGTTCATTTTCACTTTTGTTTCCTTTGCTTTGGAGACATGTCTTGAAGGAACTTGCTGTGGCTGACATCAAAGAAGTTACTGCCTATGTTCTCCTCTAGAATTCCTTAAGAAATTAAAAATACAGCTACCCTATGACCTGCAGTTGCACTACTGAGTATTTACCCCAAAGATACAGATGTAGTGAACAGAAGGGCCATTTGTATCCCCAATGTTCATAGCATCAATTGCAACATTCACCAAACTGTGGAAAGAGCCAAGATGCCCTTCAACAGATGAATGGATAAAGAAGGTATGGTCCATATATACAATGGAACATTATGCCTCCATCAGGAAGGATGAATACCCAATGTTTGTATCAAAGTGGACAGGACTGGAGGAGATTATGCTGAGTGGAATAAGTCAAGCAGAGAGTGTCAATTCTCATATGGTTTCACTTAACCTCTGGAGCATAAGAAATAACATGGAGGACATTAGGAGATGGAAAGGAAAAGTGAATTGGGGGAATCCAGAGGGGGAGACAAATCATGAGAGACTGTGGACTCTGAGAAACAAACTGAGGGTTTTGGAGGAGAGGGGGTTGGGGGGTCAGGTGAGCCTGTGGTGGGCATTAAGGAAGGCATGTATTGCATGGAGCAATGAGTGTGATACATACACAATGCAACATGGAAAAAATAAAATAAAGTTTGAAAAAAAATTTTTTTAATTAAAAAAAAAAACATGTACAGAGCCTAAGGGACAATAACCAAAGTTCTGACATCTATGCCACAGCTCTGGAAGAAGAGGAGAAGAATAGAATGCTGAAAAAGTGTTTGAGGTAATAATACTGAAAATGTCTAAATATGTTGGAAGACATAAACCTATAGACTGAAGAAGCTTGTGGTGATCACTTAAGATTTGCTCTCTTGGGGCACCTGGGTGGCTCAGTGGGTTGGGCCTCTGCCTTTGGCTCAGGTCATGATCTCGAGGTCCTGGGACTGAGCCCCACATCGGGGTCTCTGCTCAGCAGGGAGCCTGCTTCCCTCTCTCTCTCTCTCTCTCTCTGCCTGCCTCTCTGCCTACTTGTGATATCTCTGTCAAATAAATAAATAAAATCTTAAAAAAAAGATTTGCTCTCTCAACAAGTTGCAAGTATGCAATACACTATTATTAACTGAGTCAACATGCTGTACGCTAGGTTCCAGCACCTGGAGTGGAGGCCTGTGATGGGGGTGGGCCCAGGGTGTGTAGCTTCACAGCAGGAGGGACTGTCTGTAGATGAGTGCCATGGTACAGGCCAGTGACCGAAGACAGGGCCTGATCCAGGGCCCCCAGCAGCTGCAGCAGCCCTGGAGGTTAGCATGCCCCTCTGTGGCTTTGCTGTTTCTCTGGGGCATGTTACTTTAGTGGAGGCCTGTCACAGAGAGAGGGTCCAGCCTCAAACATGCATACTGTGCTTCAGTGGGGGTTAGTCATGGTGGTCTAGACTGGCATCTTGCAATTACACAACTACAGAGGCCTGGGTAGGTTACTGGTGCAGTTCCTGGGCTCTAGGTGTGCAGAGGGTAAGAAGTGGGAAGTGACTCAGGTGGATGGTGACAGTGAATGCAAATACTTGTGGCAAAAGCCAATGCAATCTGCAGGGCTCTGTGTTTGCCATGTTGGCCATTGGTTTCTTCAGTGGCAAATCTGCTGGATTTGCTTGTAGGGTAGGTCACCATTTGCCACAATGACTGCCACTGTGTGGCTGCTACTTCTCTTCTTTTTTTTCTTTTTCTTTATTTAGGTCTGCTTATTTTATTTTATTTTTTTATTTTATTTTTATTTTATTCCTCTAGTGAATTCTTCCAAACATTTATTCTTTTTTATTATGTTCAATTAGCCAAGAAAAAAACACATCATTAATTTTTGATGTAGTGTTCAACGATCCATTAGTTGCATAACTCCCACTGCTCATCACCACATGTGCCCTCCTGAATACCCATCACCCAGTTACCCCATCTCCCCACGCCCTCCCTTCTGTAAACGTGATTTGTTTCCTGGAGTCAAGAGACTTTCATGGTTTGTCTCCCTCCCTGATCCCACGCCCCTTCAGTTTCCCTCCCTTCTGTGGTCCTCTGTGATATTTCTTATGTTCCACATATGAGTGAAACCACATGATAATTGTCTTTCTCTGCTTGACTTTTTTCACTTAGCATAATCCCCTCCAGTTCCATGGCTGCTACTACTTCTTCATCCTTGTTCCTAGCTATCTCTATGTCTCAGCTTTGCTGGTCTATGTGGGGTGAAACCAAAGCTGAACCTTTGTGTGGTGCCCCCAAAAGGCTGGGGGGTGGGCCGTGGCTCCCCCTGCTCTCCCTTCCATGGTGAAAGGAACTCTATCTGGAGATTTCTCCTTGGCATGGAGCAATGCTGGCCTGGGGATGGGGTGATGCAGGCAAATATAGCTGTAATTCCATCTCTTCCTATGCAATTAATTTCAGACGTTTTTTCCCCTCTGTTGCTGAAGTTTCTCACATGGACTCCAGAACTCTTCCATAACTGTTTCTGTTCACGGATAGCTGTATAATTATTGATCTCTGTTGGGGGACAGAGGCTAAGATCTCATATGTTGCCACTTGTTGGACATCATTCTGTATGTATGTTAAACTTACTTGTGGAGCATAAGAAATAACATGGAGGATATTGGGAGAAGGAGAGGAGAAGTGAGTTGGGGGAAATTGGAGGGGGAGATGAACCATGAGAGACTATGGACTCTGAAAAACAACCTGAGGGTTTTGAAGGGGTGGGGGGGTGGGAAGTTGGGGGAGCCAGGTGGTGGGTATTGTGGAGGGCACGAATTGCATGGAGCATTGGGTGTGGTGTAAAACTATGAATTCTGTTATGCTGAAAAGAAATGAAATTTAAAAAAAAAAAGAGACTGTGGACTCTGAGAAACAACCTGAGGGTTTTGGAGGGGGGTGGTTTGGTGAGCCTGGTGGTGGGTATTAAGGAGGGCACGTATTGCATAGAGCACTGGGTGTGATGCATAAATAATGAATCTTGGAACACTGAAAAAAATAAGATAAAGTTTTTAAGAATGTCATATTCATTTTCCAGTGCAAAATATTTTCTATTGTCTATCATAATTTCATTTTTACTGATGATTCCTCAGAATTGCTTTCCTTAATTTTTACTCCTATGGAAAAATTTTCTATCCATTTTACTATATTTATTTCTAGTTTAATTCCACTGTTATTGGTTTTTTTCTTTCTTTTTTTGTTGTGTGGTTGGTTTAATTCAATTTCTTGACATTTGTTGAGACTTTTAAAATATGTTCCATTGTTCTTGTAAAGAATGTATATTCCATGGTAATTCTGAATTCATTTTCATGTGTTAGTCGCTTTTCATTTGTGTTGTTCAAACCTTCTCAATCCTTACTGGGTTTGTTGTATTTTGTTCTGTTTGGTCTTACTAGGCTGTAGGTTACTGGGAAGTATGTTAAAATTATCTGCTGGTCAACTATGCTTCTGGCAGTGGCAGGCCAGTTTACTTGTGACTAATCTTTCCAAGAAAGCAAAATGAGATCCCTTGGGGTGTCCCAGCCCCACATTTGAATAGTGGTCACCTCCCAATTCTGCTCCAGGGTGGGTTAACTCTGGGCTTTGAAGTAAGACACCCAAGTGCAAAGGCTCACTGTGTTCCTTAATGTGCCTACTTGGTTAGTAGTGTCCTATCTACCTGGTGGCTACAGAGTTTTTCTCAACTGGTTCTTTATGCTAATTGCTTAGCAGGAAACAGTTCACTGGTTTTGTCCTAAGGCAATCACACACACACCCCTCCGCCATTAGTGTAGAAGAATACTATGGACCCGTCCTCCTTTGCCCATCTCAGTTATCACTCTTTCTACATAGTGACCCTCCCCAAATGTATTCCCCACTTGACCCCTTATTTTAAGAACATCTCTGGCCCCTGACATATATGTATGTCAGGAAACTCGAGTATAGGGCCATTTAAATAATGAGGTCTACATATCTATTTGTCATCAACCTGCTGAGTAGACTTTGGTAGGATCAGCCACATGTCTGTGCCTGTTTGTTTTCCTTTGTCAATTTTAGCAGATAATACTTCTTCTCTGCAGGTTTTATGGTTTTAACAACAGACCCTAAAAAAGAAAAGTTAGCAAATTATAGTACCCTAGGGTCACAGAGCTCAATACCAAATTCATAATTCAACATTGTCCACAACTATATCTGTTGGTATTGGGGTCAGGAGGAGGATAGGGTAACAACCTTTCCTTTCCTTCAAGTTCCCGTTCTTCTTCGCTCCCTCTCCAGTCTATATTTAATCTGTCATGGATGAAAACTAGCTTTCATTTTTGGGTTACCCTAATTCCTCCCTATCCCTCAAGGTGGGACCAAGCATCTCTTCTTCCAGGAAACCTGAAACCATGATGCACATAATTACCCCTCTGTATTTATACCTTAAGACACTGACTGTATATCCCATTCATCCCTTCTTGCCATGCCCTATCCTGGTTTCTGCTTGTTTGGATCTTAAGACAACCCTTCCTTGGATATATGCCAACAGATAGTCATTCCTCCACTTACAAAGAGTGGTCCTTACCACAAGCCTGAGCAAGATGTAAGCTCTCTATAACCTTCTAAAGGTTGCCTATTCCTCCTAGGATTATTTAAATTTGGAAATATTCCTATAGATTCCAAGCGATTGAGTAAATAATGCTAACAGGGCATTGTCTGAGAGGAGATGGAGAGGCAAATGACATTTCCTTTCAATTCTAGACCATGGGTGCTGTCACCTGTAAAGAAGATTGTACTTCCCTGGATCAGTTAAAAATGTGGCTGCTTCAATGTCTACAATAGCCAAACTATGGAAGGAGCCTAGATGTCCATCAACAGATGAATGGATAAAGAAGATGTGGTATATATACACGATGGAATACTATGCAGCCATCAAAAGAAATGAAATCTTGCCATTCACAACGACATGGATGGAACTAGAGGGTATCATGCTTAGTGAAATAAGTCAATCAGAGAAAGACAACTATCATATGATATCCCTGATATGAGGAAGTGGAGATGCAACATGGGGGACTAGGGGGGCAGAAAAAGAAGAAAAGAAACAAGATGGGATTGGGAGGGAGACAAACCATAAGTGACTCTTAATCTCACAAAACAA
>PISX010036800.1:0-11583 GCA_004024625.1 Mellivora capensis | reverse complement strand
CGAACCCCTGGGTCATGCTGGACGCCTGCTTTCCTCCTGGGGCCTGGGTTTTGGGAGGCAGGCCGGGAGCCCACGTGACCGTCCCCCAGCCAGGCCCGGGGTCCCTAAGGGGCTTCCCTGGAGGAGCGCCGACCCCGCCTCGTGCGAGGCCCTCTGGAGTCCGTGAGGGAACACCGGGACCTGCACCGGGACCCCCCCCCTCCCCCGCCTTGGGGAACACCAGGGACCGCCGGGTTTCCTCCTGACGCCCCCGCCCCCGCTTTGGGGAACACCAGGGACCGGCACTCCTCCCGACGCCCCCCATCCCTGGAACGCCTGCGTTCCAGCCCGAGTGCTCACTGGACCCTTGCCCCCACCCTACTCCCAGTCCTGTGAGCATCCTAGCAAGTCCCAGGAGCTGGGGTGGTCTCGGGGACCCCTCACACCGCCCTCCCCGTCACCTACTTGCCTTTGCTGGTCTGGGAGCATTCCCGCTGTCTGGACGGCTGAGCCCTGTGTGCATGTCTCAGCTCGCCCGTCAGAACGTCAGGAACTTTCCAGAACCGTCTGCCGGCAGTGGCTGCAATCTTTTCCTTGTCTACTCTCGGGAAAGAAGTCAGAGTTTCCAAAGCAAGCGTGTCTGCTGGAGGGGCCTGGATTCTGGGGCTCGGCCCTCAGCAGGATGCACGCGGGTCCATGGACTTCAGAGAGCCAGCCTTGGGCGCACTTTCCCAACGTGGAATCTTCCAGAGCCACGATCACTTTCAGAACCGTGTCCTTGACAGGCGCCACGTGCGGGTCCACTAAACGTCCTCAAGGGGTGGCTGAGACCCCCTAAAGGAACACCCTGGGCCGCAGCTCTCCCCTGCAGTGCCCAGCAGGTAAACTGGGAAGAAAAGACGGCATTTGAAGCAATAGAACCTTCCAGAATGGGTCCCCTGGCCCACATGTCCACATACGCAAGCTTCCTCGTCTCCTCTCCCCACACAGGAGCCTCCCCCGTCTAGGATTTCTTCCTGGCCACAGCCCCAATCTTGTGGGACACCGTGGCCTGTGAAGGAGGACAGTCTCAGAGGCTGGCCTGGTCCTCCCAGCTCCCAGGGACCCAGACAGGGGGCACTACAGGTGCTGGGCTGTGAGCTCCCGAGGCTTCCACCAGTGGAATCTCACGTCCCATGTGGCAACAAAGACGGCGACGGCTCCCTGGGGTCCCCGCATCCGTGATTCCACACACGCACTGGAGCCCATCCCCCACCTCTGCGCCAAACTCCGGGCTGCGTGCGCACCGCATGGCGAGGTTGGCAGGACGCGTGTGGCTGTGGTTCCCGAAACGTGAGCTCCACACCCCTTCCAGCGTGAGTCACACTCGCGGCGCGTGCCCTCAGCACCCCAACACACACTGGGAGAAGCGAGGT
The DNA here is from genome assembly GCA_004024625.1 of Mellivora capensis. Classification (NCBI taxonomy): domain Eukaryota; kingdom Metazoa; phylum Chordata; class Mammalia; order Carnivora; family Mustelidae; genus Mellivora; species Mellivora capensis. The sequence goes on along the minus strand of PISX010036800.1, from coordinate 10,189 downwards.
AACACACCAGACCACACACAGAAGAGCCTTGCGGGGTTGGGACCTGGCTGGAGGGGCTGCCCACTGCTCCCTGCTGGTCCCCATGCCCTCACCCCGACCCTTTCACAAAACCTGACTCAGGATTCACTCTGCAGAGCCCTCTCTTCCCTGGGATGCCTTTTCCAGCCCTGTTACTGGGGTCACCCTGCGCAGGTTCTACAAGCCCCCATTCCCAGGAGCTTCCGTGGGGCACCTCACCCACCTGCTGGTGCAGCTCCCAGCTGAGATACCTGAAGGGCACAAGGGGCCCCAGCAGGGCCACGGCAGCTCCCAGAGGAGTCCACCATCTCTGTGGGGGCAGAGAGCGTGGCCTTCCTCCACCAGCATGCACACGGCCATGCGCTGCCTCCCGGAAGGGCCTCTCTTGCTGCTGTGCCCACTGCGCCCAGGGGTACCCTGGCCTGTGTCCTCACCCACCACCCCACCTCCTCTATTCCTTACATCCTGTGAGAACAGGGTCTTCTGGAAGCTCCCTGTGACTCACCAGCGGGTTGGAATGATTTAGAAAATGACCAGAGCCGCAGCCGGGTGTCCGTCCTCACCCCTCCCGATGCCCCACACCTGTTCCTGTGGGGCTGCGGCAAGGCCCAGGTTCTTCCCTACGATCCCGTGATGGGTGACAACAGGCCCACCTGGGCAGCCCCTCGAGAGCAGGGCCCAGCTGTTCTGCAACATGGCTCGATAGAAACTGCCCTCTAGGCAAGGACTCCTGTCGGCTTCCGGAAGCCGATGCTCCAGTCCCCAGCGGAAGCTGCAGGGCTGGGCTGGCGGGAGAGAGCCGGCGACCGCTGTGCAGGTCACCGGGTCTGCGTGGCCTCTGTTGGAACTTGTCACTAACCACTGGGCTTGTGGCCTGCGAAGGAAGAGGATGGAAATCCCACAGTTGTTGTGTGGAATTCGGCCTGGGGAGAGGTGCAGAAGCAGGAAAGTAAGGCCCTGGGTTGAGAGAGGGAGGGGTGGACAGGGTAAACCCAAAGCTTCCAGCTCACCCTCCCCTGTGGGCTGAAGGTACCCACTGGGGCCCTGCCTGTCCTCCCTGGTTTGGTTTTGCTGCGAGCTCTTTGCCCTATTCCAGGTTCCTGCACACCGTCTGGGAGGTCTGACCCTGAGGGTGGGGGGCTCCGATAGGGGCTTGCCACGGGGCCCCCTTGCCACGCCACGGGGCTCCGTGACCAGTCGGCGGCTCACAGAGGGGCCCCGCGGCTTTCTACCTGATGATGTCTTCACTGGGTTGAGGTCAGGAGCCGACGACCAAGAAAGAATTCTTGAGACGTCTCTGGTGTGAAATGGTGGTTTATTAAAGCTCGGGGACAGGACCTGTGGGCAGGAAGAGCTGTGGCCCAGGGATGTGAGGGGTGGTCCCTTATGTGCTTGCAGGTGGGGAGGGGATCAGGGATGGCGTAAGTCTCTGAGGAATTTTGGAAGCAAGGTTTCCGGGACCTTGAGGGGCTGGCTGCTGTTTTGAAAAAGGTTATTTGTTACCGGTAATAAAACCTTTTGTGAGACCCTTTCCATGTGTATCAGTGGGCCATATGCTTGGGAATGATCGTCAGCATCTTGGTTTAGAGAGAAAGTTTGCAAAGGAATTGTTAAAGTAGGGTTACAGGGGGCACCTGGGTGGCCCAGTGGGTTAAAGCCTCTGCCTTCGGCTTAGGTCATGGTCCCAGGATCCTGGGATCGAGCTCTCTGCTCAGCGGGGAGCCTGCTTCCCCCTTCTCTCTGCCTGCCTCTCTGCCTACTGTGATCTCTGTCTGTCAAATAAATAAATAGAATCTTATAAAAACTAGTAAGTAGGCTTACAGGATCCTGGTTAGGGGAAGGGGTCGGTCAGGCCACAATTGCCCTTGGCCCTTAGCAAAGCCTGCTGGTGGAGGCAGTGGAATCCCTACAGGAGAGGCACCGTGCCTGTTTCAAGGGCTTGTCAGAGGGTAAGGAAATTTAGTAATTTTTCTTCTGCCTCTGTTTCCCACATCATACCGAGGACGCTCCTTGCCTGGGTGCCCTCGGGCCTCCCGGGGTGGGCGGGGGGGGAGGAAGCCCCGTCCCTCCCTTTGGCTACCCTGATCAGCTTTGGAATTCTGCTTCTAGCACAGCCCACGACCCGGCCGGGTTCCATCACTGTAACTTCCCGGGTCTTGATTTCCCTGGCGAATGGTGACAGCGGGGAGACTGTCACCGTACTTCCAACCCCGTGCTCTCTCCCCCACATGCCCAGAACCTCAGGAGGTCCGTGTGCAGCCTGCCCACACACTTGACCCTTCAGCAGTCTGGTGCGGCCACTGCTCTGGGATTTCTGGTGGCCCACTGCAGGCTGGGAGGGTTCTGTAAACCGTCTGCCTTGAACGAGACCCTCACTACCAGAGGCCACAGAACAGGGTCTGGGCGAGTTTTCTGCAGCTTGCTGTACCACTTGCCACAAGCTTGGGGTTTAAAACAACAGAAATGTATGTCCTCTCGGTTCTGGGGCCTGAAGTTGGAGATCCAGGCGGGACAGGGGCTCTGAGATCCAGGCGGGGCTGCGTTCCTGCTGGTGGTCTGGGGGTGGGGAAGGGGTGTTCCTCCTGCCGTCTCCAGCTTCTGGTGGTTGATGGCACGCCTTGCCTTGTAGATGCCTTACTCTGGCCTCTGGCTCGGTCATTCCTGGCCTTCTGCTCTGCATTTTCTGTCTTCTCAACTTTCCCCTTCTTACGAAGCAAACAAGTCATTAGATTAGGCCCCACTCTACTGCAGTGGGACCTCAACTTGGTCATGTCTGCAAGGAGCATCATCGAAATGATCTGTGCATAGGTACGAGGTAGGATGTGAGCATTATGGTCGGGGGAACCCAACCCCACTGCAAACGGGGCCTGTGAAGTCCTCGGCGCGTGCAGAGTCATGGTGCAGAGCTCGGTCTGGGGCCGGCTGTTCACCGTGGTCTCTGACTGCATGGCGCCTTCCCCCCGTGATCTTCTGGGAAGCTCTCCTGTTTAGTAGTCAAGGCCACAGTCACTCCTGAAGCCAATGAACTTCCCGTGAGGTCACTTCACGGCGTCAGGGAGACCCTCTGTGACCCGAGGTCGGCAGCTGCGGAGTCCAGGGTGGAGGTGTGGGGGTGGGCTGGGGGCCGTTGGTCAGCGTGTCCGCTGCTGCCCCAATCTGAGGGATGGCCGTATTTTTAATATTCTACTAGTAGTGTGCCTGTGGGAACCACGCAGGGGGAGAGGAGCCGTCCCCGGACACGAACCATAGAAATTCTAGACCCAGGAGTGGCCTTGGGAAGGGTCCAGGTGAACCGAATCCGAGTCCTTCCCCATCAAGGACCTCTACGCTGTTCCTTTTCTCCCACTGGGGACCACGTCCTTCGAGGTACTGTGACTCTCCCGCTGAACTCCTTACACCTTTTGAAGGTCCCAGGGACACCTGGCTGGCTGCATCGGTTAAGCATCTGACTTGGGCTCGGATCATAGTCTCGGGGTCCTGGCGTCAAGCCCTGTGTGGGGGGAGGGGACCATGCTCAGCAGGGGAGTCTCCTTGTCCCTCTCCCTCTGCTCACGCTCTCTCTAAGTCTTAAATGAAATTTTGAAAAATAAAGCTTATTTGTTAATCAACTCTAAAGCTAACCTGGCCTTTAACTAGAGCACCTGACTTAAAATCATTTGAGCCCCTGTGGAGTGTAGAGTTTAGTTAAAAATCTTATTCAAATATAAAAAAGAATTTTTTAAACCCTATTTTTAATTGTACCCAAACTACAGACACACCCATTTCCCTCCTAAGCATTTTTAAGCCTACGGTTCTGCAGGAACTATTTTCCGTCTTGTGTAATCCGTGTCTGGAACGGCTTCACGCTGTCCCACTAGACTCTGTGCCCGTCCAGCAGCTCCCATGCCCTCTTCCCAGCCCCTGGCCTTTCAGTTCCATGAACTTGACCCCTCGAGATACTACATGTAAGTGGAATCATATGGGGCCTGTGCTTTCGTGACTTCTCTAATTCCCTATAATCCCCCAACACCCCTTCGTGGTGCCCGATGACAGCGTCTCTGTCTCAGACTGAATATTTCATTTTATGTGGGCACCACATTTTCCTTATCTGTGCATCCGTCCAGAAACGTGGGCCGTTCCCACCGGTCGGCGATTGTGAACAACGTTGTAGTGAACCCGGGTGTTCAAATCTCCTTGAAATCCTGCTGGCTTTTTTCTTCCCCCAGGATTTTAAAATTTGTTAGTTTGAGAGGTGGCGAGAGACAGGTGGGAAGGGGCAGAGGCAAAGGGAGAGAGAATCTTAAACAGGCTCCATGGCCGATGCGGAGCCCGACACAGGACTCGATCTCACAGCCCTGAGCTCAAGACCTGAGTGCAAATCCAAAGTCAAATGCTTAATCGACGGAGTCACCCACGTGCCCGAGATCTTCAGGTTTTTTCCAAAGTAACCTCTACACCCAATGTGGCGTTCAAACTCACAGGTCCCTCGTGCTCCTTGCTGAGTTGTACGAGTTCTTTGCACATTCTGAGTGTCACGCCCTTATCAGAAGTACGACTGGGTGGGAATTCGTGTCCTATGGTGCAGTAATTAACTCAACAGAATGGCTCACAACCGCAGAGGTCCTTCCTCTCCGAGCTCTGGGGAACACAAGTCTGCGGTCCAGGCAGGGCAGGGATGCGGAGGTCCAGGCGGGACAGGAGCACTGAGGTCCAGGTGGAACAGAGTTGTGCTCCCTCCTGAGGCTCCAGGGGAGGGTCCTTTCTGCCTCTTGAGCTTCTAGGGCTCCAGGCGTCCCTGGGCTGGGGCCACTTCCCTCCCATCTCTTCCTCCGTTCTCATGGTTTTTCTGTGTTTTCTCTCCTATTCTGCCTTTGGTAAGGATAACTGTCCCTCGATTTTGGGCCAACCTCATCCAGGATGGTGTCAGCTCAAAATCCTTCATTTGCTGTATCTACGAAGAGCACTTCCCCAAAAAGGTCACTTTCACACGTTCTGGGGGACACATCTGGGGGCTACCATTCAGTGCCCTCTTTGTGCCTAAAATAACCCTTTCATCCCAGGAGATGAGTAAGGCGTCCCGTGGACCAGTGCTGAGGGTAATATTGTGGGCGTGTGGGTGCGGGGAAGCATCTGGAAGCATCCGAGATGGAAAGTCGGATATACCAAGCCGGGCCCCATCAGAAAGGGGGGCTCAGTGCCATGAAGGACCGTTCCGGCGTCCTTCCCATGGGTGCCAAGGACAGAGCGATTCCCCGGGAAGGCTGGTCCTCGTGGCATTTTATGATTAATAACCGCATGTAACCGGTAATTGCAAGGTTGGAGCCATCGATTTGCTGGCACGTAAGGACAGCCCTGTCCCTTTCAGCTCCGCGAGAATAAAGCCGGAACGCTGCGCTCGGGAAGGTTTGGGCAATTCAGAAAGTTGGTTGCCAAGGGAACCGAGCAGGGCTGTCAGGGTTGTCAGGGAAACATGCGCTCCAGGCAGGTGGAAGGCACAGGTGGGCGGGACGAGAACCCCAGGCCTTCCTTTGAGGCGCCCCTGCCTTCAGGCCCCATTCAGCGGAGCGACACCCTGCCACCGTCCGCTTTCAGCGTGGGCTCTGGCTTCGGAACAGTCTTGCAAAGCCTTGTTTTCCTGTCACCACTGTGGAGGGCCTGACGAAGCTCCTCCGGCATCAGGGCAACCGTCCGTTACCGACACGTGGCCGGAGCATCCCCACACGCCAGACTCCGGTCACGTGTTCAACCTTGTGGGTCCAAGGCCAGTGGGTCTCGGGGGCCCAGGCTCTGTCCATCTGGTTTCCCCTTCCTCCTTCTAGGCCGAGGGTTCCTGCCAGCAGGGGTGGGGTCTGCGGGAGCCAGACCCCTTGTCCTAAGACGCTCCTCTGTCCCACTATGACCCACTGGTAACACCTCTAACCCAGGCATCTCTCGGCCTCCCCAAGCTCCCCGGACTGGAAGCAGAGGCCTGTTCTGCTCTCTCAGTTGGAGCTGCCACTCTGCTCAAAGGGCTGTTTTCAGAAGGCTCCACGGCTCCTGGGGTCTGTCCCTCCCACCAAGGGAGATTCCTAGTCAGGGGCCAGGTACCCAGAGACTGGTCAGAGGGGATCGTGGCCACTCAGGGCAGAGCCCACAGGTGCGCTCGGATCCACGACAAGTCTGGACGTCCCTGGAGGCGACAGAGTGGGAATCAGCTCCTGGGGCTTGGGTAGCCCCAAGAAAGGGACTTTGAAACCAATGGCCTCGGATGACTGTCCAGAGCGCAGCGTTGGAAGGCAGCCAGACCGGGACCCCGTCCATGTGAGGCCACCCCTGGAGCTGGACCGCTCCATCTGCCGGGACGAGATGTTGGTGCGGCACTCGATGCTTTCCCCGATTCTCTGCTCTAGAACGGATCCGGAAGCCCGCACCCCATCCCCATGGCACTGTTGTCCCTGCGAGAACGAGGTTTTCCCTGTCTGAGGGCTGAAACCCATTCTCGCCCCCCGACCCCCGCAGATGGCTGAGGGGGTTTCGGACTCAGTGTGGAGACCTGCGTGGGACTCTGGCTTGGCCACTTGCCAGCCTGGGGTGCAGGGTTCCCATGTCACTGTTTGGGGCCCCGTTGCTACACTCTACACAGAGTGTACACAGATGTCCCAGCCCAAGGAGTCCTGGGACAGGCCAGGGACTGCTACCCTGAAAGTGCTCACGGCCTCGAACACCTGTTTCCCGCAAACCACGAGGAAGGGACCCAGAGTCCTGCTGCACTCAACCATCCCGTCCCTGTGGTCCCTGAGACTTGTGTACCAGGGACATAGGCGGCAGGTTGGGTCACATCTGAGACCTGATTTTTCCCACAGCATCCTCCCCTGCTACAAGGACGAGACGGGGTGGCCCAGATGGCAGGCATTCACGACTGTGAGCTCTAGAGGAAGGACGTGCAAAACCCAGGTGTGCACGGGCTGGCTCCTCCTGAGGCCTCTCTCCTGGGCATGGAGACCACGGGTTCTCCCTGGGTCCTCCCTGGTCGTCCCTCTGTGCTGGCGTGTCCTCATCCCCTGTTCTTGGAAGGACCCCAGTCCTATCAGACATGGGCCCACCCTGATTTCATTTCACCTTAACTGCCTCTTTGACGACCCCATCTCCAAATACAGTCCTGCTCTGATGTCCTGGGGCTCAGGACTCCAACGTAGGGATTTTGGGGAGCCTGGTGTAGCCCATGACATCCTGCTTAGGCAGAAACATACGCTTTGGCCACTGCTTCCCCCAGGTCCTGTGGGGGTGAGGCACTGGCCCAGAGAAACACCACCCTTGCTCTGGTGTGTGTCTGAGCTGGAAGCTGGACTTCGAGCTCTCTGATGAAGCAGCCAGGGGGCCAGCCCCCCTCCTGGGGCATCAGGCTGCGTCGTCGTCCCCTCGGGTGCCCGTGGGACCAGCACAGCAGCCGCGCTCATTGTTAGGAAAGGCAGGGCTGACGGGCTCAGTGAGGGTGCTGGGACTGCAGCAGGCGCCTCTCCCGAAAGACCCTTCGTCAAGTACCAGGAAGGCGACGGGTGGAGTCACGAGTGGACAAGTGTCACAGTCTTTATGTGCTTGGAGCGACCGACTGTCGGGGCTGGATGTGAGATGGGCCATGTGACAGGGAGCCTTGTCTGGGCTCTGCAGGAAGCAGTCCCTAGACGGGGGCTTGGGGCCGGGCTGTGCCTCTTGCGGGAATGAGTGTGGGGACTGGGTTAGCCTTTGGGGGAGATCGGGACCGTCCCGAGTAGGGGGCTCAGCAACTAGGATTCGGAGAGCAGAGAAGAGATCAGCCCTGGGAGCCCGTGTTCGGTCTTAAGGCGAGATGACGATTCTGTGGCTGGATAGGTGGACCTGTCTGGGGAGAGGAGAAAGGTCCATTGGAGTGTCCGGATGAGGGAGAATTTCTGGTTGGGGAAGGATGGTTATGGCAGGCCCTGCGCAGGTGACTGTCACCCTGAAGGACACCGCTCAGACCCAAGGACAGGGACAGCCACCAGTTGCTGCAGCTCTGTAATTGGTCCAGGAACCTCAGGTCCCTGAGCAATGCCCCCCTGTGGCCTAGCGGCTGGGGGGTCTGTTTTCGGTGGGCGGACCTGCAACAGAGCTGCATTTGCCATCCCGCAGCGTTTCGCTGCAGCGGGAGCTCCGTCTGTGGCTGGTGCACACCGCCGCCTGAACGGGCTGTGGGCTCCATGGTTACGGCTTCGGACCTGGTAACTGGTGGCTTCCCAGGAGGAAGGGCCTCAGCTCCCTGCAGCTAACACGAAGGGCTCCCCGGCAGGACCCAGCCTCTTGTCCACCGTCTGCGAGGTCAGCCCTTTGCACACAGCTTCCACGCTTCCCCGCGTAATCAGCCCGTGTGCGCTGCTCTCCCAGGGGCAGCGAGACCTCTGAGAAGGGTAGGGGAGAGCTCCAGCCTCTAGGGACAGGGTTCCTGGGGCTCCGCGTCCCACGAGTCCTCCCTCTACCAGGACACCTGCAGGACCCACAAATCTGGGCTCTTTTCAGTGGTGCATGGAGGCCCTTAGGATAAGCCCTTGGGGAAATTCGCCTTTCCAGAAAGTCGGCACAAGTGTTTGCTGACTCTCAGGATGTGGAGGGGACCTGCTGTGAGTGCGTGAGGCTAAGACGCGCCCGCGGCGTCAGCCTGCCCGTAGGTGGGCTTTCCAGACCCTGTGCGAGTCTGCTGGAGCGCTCCTCTCCTGCGGGCGTCCTGGAGCGGAGGGGGGGCACCCACGGGCAGGAGCGCAGCCCCCGCAGGCGTCCGGGAGGGGGGACGCTGAGGGGGCAGGGTCCCCTGCAGGTTTTGGAGTGGGGGGTGTCCTGAGCAATGACTCAGGGTGATAAGCCTCCTTTTATGGGCTTATTGGTCCTTTTTATAGCTTCTTAAAAACAGTCAATCTTTCTCGTCCTTTATTGTCTTTTTGTTGTACTGTAGGAGTCTGTTTTATTCTACTTACCTTTAAGGAGGTTCCTTTGTTTGACAGAGAGCACAGGAGCCGGAGAGCCGCAGAGAGGGAGAAGCAGGCTCCCTGGGGCGCAGGGAGCCTGACGCGGGCTCCTTCTCAGGGCCCCGGGATCACGACCTGAGCCAAAGGCAGAGGCTTCGCCCACGGAGCCCCCAGGCACCCCAGGAGTTGCTTTGATGCTCTGGAGATGTTCCGTATCTGCCTTCCAGAGGTGCTCGAACATTTGTCTCTGACTCTTTGGTGCTCAAGATTTTAGTTTTCCGTGAAGTCTGCATCCGACCTGGGGTTCAAGCGCACGACCCCAAGCCCCAGAGTCAGGCTTCACCCGCGGAGCCAGCTGCGCACTCTTCTTCTTCCCATTCTTTATAAAATCTCTTGGTAGTGTCCTTCCTACCCAAGTATTTAATTTTGATGAAGTTCAACGTATTTTTTTCCTTCGCCTGCCTATGGTCTTGGTGTCACATTTAAGAAATCTGCCCAATCCTAGGTCATGAAGATCTTCCCGATACTTTCTTCTAATCGTTTCTCCTGGTTTTAGCCCTGAAATGTAGGTCTTCTATCTGTTTTGTTTTTACAGATTTTGTTTATTTATTTGACACAGAAAGTGAGATCACACGTAGGTAGAGAGACGGGCAGAGAGGGCAAAGCAGGCTCCCCGCTGAGCAGAGCGCCCGATGTGGGACTCGATCCCAGGACCCTGAGACCATGACCCGAGCCGAAGGCAGAAGCTTAACCCACTGAGCCACCCAGGCGCCCCTTCAATCTGTGCTGAATAAATATTTGTAGCGTAAATTGTCAGAGTCCACAGACCGTAAATTTCTGGTGTCTACTGTCATTTACTGAAAAAAAGAACGTGGGACGCCTGTGGGGCTCGTGGGTTAAGTGAATGTCTTCAGATCAGGTCATGTTCCCGGAGTCCCGGGATCGATCCCCGTATCGGGCTCCCAGCTCCACGACGGTCTGGTTCTCCCTTTGACCTTCTCCCCTCTCATCTGTCTCTCATCGTCTTTCTCTTAAATAAATAAATAAATAAATAAATAAAACCCTAAAAAAACTGGGTTGAAGTATCACTACATACAATGAAACAGACTCAATTTCAGGGCACAGGTTTACTATCTGACAAATAGAACCACATTGAAGGTGCAGAACATTTCCGTCCCCACAAAAGGCTGCTGCCGGCCACCTAAAGCAGGGATTAGGATTAGGGTTTAGGGTTAGGG
>PISX010036799.1:0-11619 GCA_004024625.1 Mellivora capensis | reverse complement strand
AAAAGTCTGGTATTCATCCTTTCTGATGGAGGCATAATACTCCATGGTGTATATGGACCACATCTTCTTTATCCATTCGTCTGTTGAAGGGCATCTTGGTTCTTTCCACAGTTTGGCGACCGTGGCCATTGCTGCTATAAACATTGGGGTACAGATGGCCCTTCTTTTCACTACATCTGTATCTTTGGGGTAAATACCCGGTTTCTAAGTCCTTTGACTTGTGAATGCATTTACTTTTTGAAGCTGAAGATAATTGACTGAGTTTTTTTTTTTAATAAGTTGACCTCCCTACTCTCATAGTGTGACATTATTAGGAATGTGTCACTATTAGAATACTTCTGGGACTTTCAGTCTGCTTCTTCTCATGCTTCCTTTTTGAAAGGGCCACTTCCTCACTCCGATCAGCTTCTCTTTCTATTCTCCCTTTTCCCCTACCTTAGGATGCTTCACTATCTATGCTGAACAAGACTGAGGGATTCTTTGACGGGGGACAAATGCATATAAAGGTAATAATCTCAATTTTTCCTTTTAAAAAATTGTGAATGAATGTTGAACTGCCTCAGTGAATGATATGATTGTGCCCAGGGATTTATGTGGTGTGATACAATTGGCTGCCAGAGGAAGGAAGGAAGGTTGTGAGAGGAGTACTTTCTGTTTACCTTCATTCTAATCCAAGGGGACCCATGATAGGCTACTTACCCAGCCCTAGCCACTGTTATTAGCTATAAGAGAGAAGCTGAATTCGAGCCAGCTTAAGCTATGTGTACGTGGACTACATCAAAGGACTTCTCATTATTATCTCTTGTTGGGAGCAGAACTTTTCTCCTGCCAATTTATGTTCAAGTACTTGGGGCGACAGATAGATTCACAAAAGAAGGGGGTTTCACATGCATGGGGAAACACTCAAGAAGAATTGGGTCCCTGAACAGCCAGGGGTATTGGTTTATATGGCTGTTTAACAAAAGGGGGGTGGTGTCTTAGAGCTTCAGTGTGAAAGTATGGCAGGTTCTATTGGTCTTTTTCATCCTGATGTTAATGGCAGTCTCATTCCCCCATGGGGGCATCTCCACAGGGAGATTTATGGCAGCTGAATACATACTTCCTGTGTACTAAGGGTTAGTCTTCTCCCAAACAGGAAACACCCTTGGAGGGGGGTTAATGGTGACCATATTTTGGGGCAGCTCTGCTTAAGTTTAGATACGGTTTCTCTCTGAGGCTGCTGTTTGTTCAGATGTTTTCCATTTAAAGTAATCTTCATGCTACTCTGGTGGACTGTCGGCCACTTTATCTATCATCCATCCATCCATCCATCCATCCATCCATCCATCCATCCACCCACCCATCTGGATATCATCTTTTTAAAATCACGAATAAGTTCGGAGAACAGCCTAAAGGCACAGGGGCTGAGAAGAGGTTATCCCGGTTTACTCTCTCTCCTTTCCTGTATTTCTGACATGCTCTTTCCATGTTGGAGGCTTATTGGCTGACCACTGCTGGCCTCAAATTCCTGTCTCACCAGGTAGACAGCTCCAACAGAGAGAGTGCCTTTCCACCATTGGTCTGGCCACCATGCCTCAGAAAGAATGCTAATTTACCTGATTGGTGACATGTGCCTATCCCTGAGCCAACATGACCAGATTGAAGGGGTCCTCAGCCCAGTCTTGGGGGGCACATAACCTCCCATTGGCATGAAACCACATGAAATGGGTTCTGCACAGGTTCCTGCTTGAAGAAGAGGGGGACTTCCAGGCAGGGAATCTTCCTTTGTAACTCTTATGCCTGTCTTCTTTGTCCTCTAATCTCCACCTCCAATTTCATGAAACTCTAGTAAAATAACTGGATAGTTCTGAAGGAAATGCTGCAAAATCAGAGAGATGGAATAAAATCTGAAGTCATGTTTCAAGATGTTTCCCCCAGACCTAGAGATTCTTGTGTGTCTTAGATCTCCTCTTGAGTTTTGTTCTGAGCTTTTGACTTGTTGCTGAGACATACAATAAGCCACTTCACCTTTTCACCTGATAATTAAACACTCTTAAATTAAGACAATGATAATTTCACAGAGGTATATGAGGTCTAATTAATTAAGGCCTGTAAAGCTCTTAGTGATCCTTGAACCAAAGGTACTTTATAGAAGTAGCAAATGGGATAATGTTATGAGTAAATCTCATGATAATGAACTTCAAATCTTTTGGTTGTTGGAATTGGTATCAAGTGTCATTTGAAATATGTGGGCTGGAACTTGGAAATCTTTTTAGTATACAGAGAATATGTTGTATCATGGTTTGATTTGTATCACATCCTCTAAATTGTTGTGAGATTCTTTTTGACAGATGGTCAACTGAGGCGGGCTATCTAATTTAACTGGAAATTAACATTGGCAGCTGTTCCTGCTAAAAAGATAATCTGTCTTTCAAATTGTGTGGAGCAGGCTGACCCCTTTCCAACTTCTTTCCTATAATTGTGGGCAAATGACAGTTTCCCTCCTTCAAACACTCAACTTGGAGACACACCGGGTCCTTTATTCTAGGTCATGTCCAAAGGGATCTGCAGCTGCCCTCCATAGTAACAGCCACTGGTAGCATTTCTCATTTCTGTTTAACCCTGTATTCATCATCATACTCACTGAATGAGATAAATCACCACTGGCCTCTTTTTTAGGCTTAACACCCATCTAAAATCCTTCCGATAATCTTTACTCGCAATGTAAAAAAATTCAATCACTCATGTTTGACGGCTATGAATTTCCTTATGTTTTTTTTTTTTTTTTAATTTGGGGAAATTAGCTGGGCCTTAGCTGGGTCCCCTCTAACCAGACTCTGAGATGGAGATTTGTATGCAGGAAGCTTATTGAAGTCCTCCCCTGGGGAATACCACCTGTGAGGAAGATAAGCAGGGTTAGGGAGACAGAAGCTGGGTTGCAATAGAGGAACAGAGGTTTCTGCTGAAGCCATGGACAGCTCCAACTTGGGCTTGCCCTTCAGAGATACGTCAAATGAAGGAAAATGAAGCAAATTAAGGAAAGTCGTATCCCTATATTGACTAGTGATTGATGAATCCTGTCCCCCAAGGAAGGGGAGTAGCCTGGGATGAGGCTACCCTCTTCCGCACAAAGCAATGCCTAGCTAGGGGCTCTCTAGGAAGTAAGCCATCCGCAGCCAGCACTCCGGAAGCTGGGAGAACAAGCTCCCTGTCCTGAAGGGGAGCTCTGGTGATGCTCTACTGTCTGCCACAATCCCAGAGAGAGTACAATGATGCTGAGAACCCTGGCTCCTTTTCCCTGAATTGAACACTGGCCACATTTTTGAGACATTTGAATCCTGTCTTTCTTCTATGTATATATTTAGAAATCACTCAAGTAACATGACCATAATTTTCTAAGAGTTAGGACATTATAAATAAAGTTCTTTTGACTATCTCCTCAATTCCTAGTCCCACCTCTGTGCCTCTAGCAGGACCTGGACTGGGGGCGGGGGGGAGGCAAGTGAGGCACTTCCCCCACGTTCAAGAAATGTCAGCAATTAAGAGGCACAGTATTTCATTATTTTTAAATGACACATAGTATTTTAATGTAATATGTGTAGAACTCAAAACCAGGACAAAAAAGTAGTGTTTTGAGGAATGAAATATCAAAAATTTAAAATACAGACAAGATCAGTAACTGGGCTGTGCCAAGCCATAGTGGAGTCTGAGGCAAAAGGAAAAATCAGTAACACTGATCCTGCTATATTTAAAAATTTTATATTTTGTTCATTGTGCATTTTTGCATTCGTCTTAAAAAATATTTTTCTCTTTCAACCATAATTAACTTGAATCCACACGTCAAAAAGGAAGAAGAATTTTTAGGGATTTTCTTACATTGTTTTGTGGCTGGGAATTATTTTTTTAAAAATTGAAGTATTGTTGACACACAGAGTTCCAGGTTTCCATTAGTTTCAGGTTATACATAAAGTACAGACTTGTTATGTTGTGCTCCCCAAAAGGGTAGCCACCATCTGTCACCATATAGCATGAGTACAAGACTATTGGCTATATTCCCTGTGCTGTGCCTTTCAACCCCTTGACTGATTGGTTCCATAACTGGAAGCCTGGACCTCCCACTCCCTTCCACCCCTTATTGTCCACCCCCCAGGCCTTCCTTCTGGTAACTACCAGTTTGTTTTCTGTATTTATGGATCTGTTTCTGCTTTTTTGGCTTGTTTGCTGGTTCTGTTTTGTTTTTTAGATTCCACATATAAGCGAGATCATATGGCATTTGTCTTTCTCTGTCTGACTTCTTTCACTTAGCATAATCTTAGCATAATACACCCTACATCCATCCATGTTGTTGCAAATAGTTCTGGCATCAATTTTGATTTTAAAGAACTATTGCATTGAAATATGATTAATTTTGATGACTGAGTCTTTTGATAACCCTTCAAATTTTGTGCTTCATTCCCCTTACCCTAGTCCCAACCCTGAGATGTAGCTGCCATTATATATTTTCTGCATGTATTTCCAAGCCATTAACAATTTTCTTTTTCATATCTATATGTGTGGTCATCAGCTATCCTGTTGACTTTATCTCTAAGTCAAATCCCTAGTCCTCTTCCCTCTCTGCACCCCACCACTATTATTCCAGATCAAGTCACCATCTTCTCCCAACTTTTGCAATACCCTCCTAACCACTAATCTCATAGTTTCTAATCCTGTCCCTCTTGAGCTCTTCTTCCACAATGCAGAGTGAAATCTTAAAATTTAAAAAAAAAATTTTGTTTGTTTATTTGAGAGAGAGAGAGAGAGAGCAGAGAGAGGGAGAGTCCCAAGCAGATTCCACCATAAGTGTGGAGCCCCACCTGGGCCTCAATCCCATGACCCCAAGATCATGACCCCAGCTGAAACTAAGAGTTGGTCACTTAACTGACTGAAACACCCAGGCATCCCCCAGAGGTAATATATCTAAAATATAATTCAGAGCATGTCACTTCCCCACTGAAACACCTCCTTTTTCCCCAGTGTCATCCCCTTTTCTTGAGAATACAAGTTTCTCATGTGGCTCCTGGTGGCCCTACATGATCTAGGCTCTTCCTAGTTCTCTATCCTCATCCCCACTCCCCTTGCTTACAGAGCTCAAGTCACACCAGCCTTCTCTTTGTTGCTCTGAAACACTAAGATTCCTCTTCCCCTAATAGGGTCTTGGTACTAGCTGTTCCTTCTGAATGGGCTGCTCTCTGTCCTCAGTGCCATGTGGATGCATTCTTTGGTTGTTAACACCTCAGGCCTTCTCTGACCATCTCATTGAAAGAATTCCCAGTCACATTTGAACATATCATCCTGCTTTGTTTTTGTCCACATTTAGTGATGCTAGATATTATTTTTTTGTATATGTTTGTTTATATGCTGCTTCTTCCTAATAGAATATAAGCTCCACGAATCTAGGACATTGTGAGAATCTAATAGTCTTGTTTATGGCCGTATCCCTAGGACCTGGGACTGAGTTTGACACATAGCTGATGTTTAGTAAGTGTTTCCTGAAAAAGTTAAAAAAATAAATATATAGGAAATTTTCTGTGTGTGGGTTCTTTTCATTTTTTTGAAAGTAGACTTTAGTTTATGCAAGTCTTTGATTCACAGCAAAATTGACTGGAACGTACAGAGTTCCCATAGGCATTCTGACCCCACACATGGAGAGCCTCCCCCACTCTCAACATTCGGCATCAGAGTGGTACATTTATTCTAATCAATAAACTAATATTGATGTATTGTTATCAACTGAAGTCCATAGTTTCTGTCAGGCTTCGCTTTTGGTGTTGTACATTCTATGGGTTTTGACAGATGTGTAATGAAAGTTATCAACTATTACAGTATCGCACGTAATCGTTTCACTGCCCTCAAAATCTTCTGTGCTCTTTCTATGCATCTCTCCCTTGATCTTTACTATCTCCATGGTTTTAAATTTTTTATAATTTTCTATGGCTGAAATCATACAATGCATAGCCCTTTCTGATTAGTTTCTTTCACTAAGTAATATGCCTTTAACTTTCCTCTGCGTCTTCTCGTGGCTTGGTTGCTAGTTTCTTTTAAGTGTTGAATAGTATTCCATTGTCTGGATGGATCACAGTTTACTTATCCATTCATCTGCTAAAGGACATCTTGGTTGCTTCCAGGTTTTGGCGATTTTGAATAAAGCTGCTGTAAACATCTGTGTATAAATTTTTGTGTGGACACACATCCTTGACTTGTGTGGGTAAATAGCAAGAGGCACAATTGATGGGTTGTGTGGTAAGAATATGTTCAGTTTTGTAAGAAATTGCCAGACCGTCTTCCAAAGTGGCTGTACCATTTTGCAGCAATGAGTGAGAGTTCCTGTTTCTCCACATCCTCGCCAGCATTAGGTGTTGCCCATATTCTGGATTTTGGCTGTTCTTTAGGTGTGCAGTGGTAGCTCGTTGTTGCTTTAATTTGCAATTCCTTGGTGACATATGATTTGGAGCATATTTTCCTATGCTTATTTGCCATCTGTATACCTTCTTTGGTGAGGTGTCTGTTTAGGTCTTTGACCACTTTTTTTTTTCCCTTCACATTTCACCTCTGTCTACCTTTATGTTTTTAAAAAATTTTATTACCATATAATGTATTATTTGCTTCAGGGGTACAGGTCTGTGAATCATCAGTCTTATACAATTCACAGCACTCACCATAGCACACACCCTTCCTAATGTCCATCACCCAGCCACCCCATCCCTCCCCCATTACCCCCCAGGATCCCTCGGTTTGTTTCCTAATATTAAGAGTATCTTATGGTTTGTCTCCCTGCTCCGTCCCATCTAGTTTAATTTTTTCCCTCCCTACCCCCCACGACCCCCTGCCCTGCCTCTCAAATTCCTCATATCAGAGAGATCATATGATAATTGTCTTTCTCTGATTGACTTATTTCGCTTAGCATAATACCCTCTAGTTCCAGCCACATCATTGCAAATGGCAAGATTTTGGGTTTTTGATGGCTGCATAGTATTCCATTATTTATGTATACAACATCTTTATCCATTTATCTGCTGATGGACATCTAGGCTCTTTCCATAGTTTGGCTGTTGTGGACATTGCTGCTATAAACATTCAGTGCATGTGCCCCTTTGGATCACTATATTTGTATCGTTAGGGTAATACCCAGTAGTGTGATTGCTGGGTCGTAGGGTAACTCTATTTTTAAATTAAATTGTTCATCTTCTTCCTGTTGAGTTTTAAGAGTTCTTTGTATATTTTGGATAGCAGTCCTTTATCAGCTGTATCTTGCAAATATTTTATCTCAGTCTGTGGCTTGTCTTCTCATTCTCTTGACAGTGTCTTTCACACAGCATAAGTTTTTAAATTTTAATGAAATTCAACTTACCAGTTTTTCTTTCATGGATTGTGCCCTTGGTGTTATATCTTTTTTTTTTTTATTTTTTTTTCAAAGATTTTATTTATTTATTTGTCAGAGAGAGCACAGGCAGACAGAGTAGCAGGCAGAGACAGAGGGAGAAGCAGACTCCCTGCTGAGCAAGGAGCCCGATGTGGGACTCGATCCCAGGATGCTGGGATCATGACCTGAGCCGAAGGCAGCTGCTTAACCAACTGAGCCACCCAGGCGTCCCCTTGGTGTTATATCTTAAAAGCCATCACCATACCCAAAGTTACCTAGATTTTCACCTATGTTAGCTTCTGGGAGCTTTAGAGTTTTGCATTCTACATCTAGGACTATGATCCATTTTGAGTTAATTTATGTGGCTCTTTTATTTTGAAATATTGTTCTACTAACTTTTTCACTCAAAATAGAATTTTTGAGATCTCTTTGGATATATACATATGGTTTCACTCTTCACTGTTCGTGTAGTATTTCCTCATGCATATATACCACTTTTATTGATATTTATATTCAGTGATGGGCATTGGGGGTTTTTCTTTGTTTTGTTTGTTTTGATTTCACAAGCAATACTGCATCATTGTCCATGTTTTCTTGAGGACGGGTATAACTATTTCTCCAAGGGAGATGCCTGGAAGTGGAATTGCTGATCAGACTATATGCACTCTATATGTAGAGTATATTTTCAATTTCAGTAGATCCTGGCAGAATGCTGTTCATAGGATGAGAGTACCTGTTTTCCTACAACCTGGTCAATGTTTGATGTTGTCTAATTTTAACATTGCCAATCTTATGGTCAAAAGATGGTATCTCATAAAAAATTATCTACTCCTAATGATTGGTGAAGATGGATGTATTTTCACATTTATTGTTTTTTAAAAATATTTCACCTTCTGCTAAGTGACCATTTTTTAATCTTTTGCCCTTTTTTTTTTCTTTTGGGTTGTTTGTCTTTTTTGGGTTAATTTGCAAGAGTTCCTTACACTGGTTATTAATATTTGACTATTATATTTATTACAAATACTTTTACCCAGATTCTTGATTGTCTTTTAAAATTGTTTATGATGGGGGTGCTTGGGTGGCTAGTGGGTTAAAGCCTCTGCCTTCGGCTCAGGGTCCTGGGATCGAGCCCCGCATCGGGCTCTCTGCTCAGTAGGGAGCCTGCTTCCTTGTTTCTCTCTCTCTGCCTACTTGTGATCTCTGTCTGTCAAATAAATAAATAAAATCTTTAAAATTGTTTATGATGTCTTTTGCCATATCGAAGTTTCTAATTTGCCTGTAGTCAAATATATCAATTTTTTCCCCATTGCTGCTTTTTGAGTCTTATTTAAGAAAGCCTCCCCTACCCTTAGATTACAAAGCTATCACTCTGCCTTTTCTGATAGTAATTTTAAATGTGTATTTGTTGGTTTATTTATAGGTCTTTTATTGACGTGCAATTTATATTCCTGTATGATGTAAAGGATTTAATTTTATTATTTTTAATTAATGAATTTCTAGTTATTTGCTTAGGCCTTCACACTAAGTTGTTTCTCCAAGAAGCTTATCTTTGTGGGCTGTATCTTGGTGGGTATGAGAGAGAGGGCACTGTAACTGCAGTGTCTGGAGCACCCACTCTCGACTCCTTTTTGTAAACTTGTAAATACTTAGATTCTTAGTAGTTATTAGCTAAATAAAAGGGGGGCTGCTAAGTCAGTACATGGTCAGGATGATAGAACTGCATCAATACAGGCTACCCAAGGTGCCACAAATGTTCTTGGGTCTAGATTGAAGAAAATATTCCTCAAAATTCCTTGAGGAAGGCAATATAGCACAATGGCTTTATAATCAGGCAGAGCTGAGTTTGAATTTTAGCTCTGCCATTCTTGCTAGTGTAACCCTGAGCAAGTTAATCTCTGAGACTGAGTTTCCATATCCTTAGAAAGGTAATTATGGTTCTTATTTTGTGGGTTAGTTGTGAAGATCTGAGATAATACTTACAAAGTACTTGGTACATGTTTAATGATCAGTCATGTTGACCATTATTGTTTCTGGTTATGATAATGACTTTTGCAGAGATGTGAACATTTGGGGGAGGAGGGCTAGGAAGAAAAAGAGTTGAGAGATGGCAATCATTCTTGAAGGGTTGAGGTGGATGGATGTCAACAGCCATTGGATGGATGGTCAATAGCCATTGGCACTCCCAGAGAAGCCCAGAAGAGGTGTTGGGACCCACACCACAACAATCTAGGCATCATGCTAGGCCAGTGAAAAAACACCTGGGACTCTAGGCTCTTGCCTTGTTAAACAAAACCATGAGTCATGACTTGGGAAAGGGTGTGGGAACCCAGAGAAGGAATGTAGAAACAGATAATCTATTGTCTGAGAACAAATATACTGAGGATATATTTGGGTAGAGGTGGAACAAATGATCGCATAGGAATGACTTACAGGGTCCTGATTGCTGGCTAGGGCCAAAGCCAGGAACTTCAAAAAGGAACTCAAGGGATGCCAAACCAGGGCACACCTGGAGGGAGGATCATTACATGGTTCTCTAAGTTTCATTGGTTGGCACTGGGAAGCCCTGCATCCTTCAGTAGGTAAGGCACAGTAGCTCCTGGCTTGCTGGGGACTTCGGGCTGATGCAGTAAAGACAAAAGAGAGAGGAGTGGGTTCTAGAGAATGTGGCCATAGAGCAAGTCTTAGTGACCTGTGATAGCAGAGTTGTGTAACACTTTTACTTAAAGGGGAGTCCATACACCAGCAGCATAGTCCTCATCTGGGAACTTATTAGAATTGCTGAATCTTAGGTTCCACCCCAGAGCCACTGAATTACAATCTGCATTTTACCAAGATCCCCAGGTGACTTGAATGCGTGCCAAGGTTTGAGAAGTACTTGTTGAGGCCAGGGATAAAACAGGCTCAAGTGGAAGAAAGAGTTTTTGGAAGATTCACTTGTTAGACTTCTCAAAAGCAAATACATACAATTATGCAACCCCCACACACATATTTTATATGCTAAGCTTTCAAATAATCCTGTTCCAGATGTGTTGCATCTATTATTTGGTCAGGTAAAGAATACTTTAGTTGAGGATTACTTTTTCCAAGTTTTTATTTAAATTCTAGTTAGTTAACATATATGGTAAAATTGGTCTCAGGAGTAGAAGTTAGTGATTCATCACTTACATACAACACCCAGTGCTCATCACAAGTGCCCTCCTTAATACGCATGACCCATTTAGCTCATTACCCACCTCCCTCCCTCCATCTACCTTCAGTTTTAATTGGGCATTATTTTTAATACCCAAATAATCAAACCACTTTCTTATCTTAAATAGGATAGAAATCCTACTTTAATTTTTTCATAGGGCAATAGGCTTATCAATATTAACAAGTACTATGTTTAATTCTTTTCTTTGTTTCCAATGAGAATTATGCTTAATTATTGAAGTGCTATGTAAAAAAAAAAAGCCCGTTAAGTGTTTACTGAGATAATTAAATTTACTCAGTTGAAGAATTGCGCTCAGTTGGGATCACCTCAAATACTATATCTTAACATTAAAGAGCTTTCTAGAGTTCTCTTTTCATTTTGGCAATTCCAGGAGAAAATGTCTGGCAAAAGTTCATTTTGTTCCAGTTCCCACACTTCAGAATAAAAGCAAAACTTCACTTGGCTCCCTACCTTTTAAGAAAGCATTCTCAAAGTGTGGTTCCTGGACAAGCAACATCAGTGTCACCCAGGAACTTGTTGCAAATGTTAATTCTCAAGTCCCATCCAAGATTTACCAGATTAGATGGGGTGGGCCCAGCCATCTGTATGTTTGGCATGCCTTTCAGGTGATTCTGCCTCATGCTCAATGCAGAATCAAAATAAAATTTGAGAACCATTCTCTGAAGCCATGTGGTCCAAGAGATGAGAGGTTGAATGCATAAGCAATGGAAGAATGTGGGTGTTGATCCAGAAGCCAACAGGTTCTAGTATTATCTGTAACACTTTGCTGTGTGACTTTGAATAAGCCATCACACTACTCTGGGCTTCAATTTCCTCCTTTTTTATTAACATATGGGCAGAGGATATGAACAGACACTTCTCCAATGAAGACATACAAATGGCTATCAGACACATGAAAAAATGTTCATCATCACTAGCCATCAGGGAGATTCAAATTAAAACCACATTGAGATACCACCTCACACCAGTTAGAATGGCCAAAATTAGCAAGACAGGAAACAACGTGTGTTGGAGAGGATGTGGAGAAAGG
>PISX010036798.1:0-11623 GCA_004024625.1 Mellivora capensis | reverse complement strand
GCTGACCCCGCGTGGGCTTCACCCCGGTTTAGCCTCTGGAGCGATGTCCCTCCGTGGAGCAGACTTTTAAAAGTCCCAATTTAGTGCTCCATGGCTCCGCCGCTTGCCGGGAGCCGGCCCCTCCCCCGTGGTCTATCCTCCCGTCGCTTTCGATTCACTTCTCCGCCAGTCCTACCTTCCAGAAAGTGGCCGATTTCCCGTTTCCAGAACTGCTGTTCTTCCTCTCTTCGATCTCCCGTTGGATTTGTAGGTGTTCGCAATGTTTTGATAAGCTATCTAGCTGATCTCCTGCTACCTGATGTCGTCTCAGCTGCTACTTCTCCGCCATCTTGCCCCTTCTCAATAAGCCTGATTTTACCTTTGGGTATTCTGGGAGCTTTGGTCCTATCTCCAGTCAGCCTTGAAGACTAAAGAACCTATGACTTGTACTCATGTTGACCTAGTCCATTTATGGATCTTTTAACTAGCAAGTAATTTTTCATATGAAGATGGTTATAGAAAATCCTTGGGGTAAAAAATATTTCACTTGAGGGGCACCTGGGTGGCTCAGTGGGTTAAAGCCTCTGCCTTCGGCTCAGGTCATGATCTCAGGGTCCTGGGATCGAGTCCTGTATCGGGCTCTCTGCTCCGCGGGGAGCCTGCTTCCTCCTCTCTCTCTGCCTGCTCTCTGCCTACTTGTGATCTGTCTGTCAAATAAATAAATATAATCTTTAAAAAAAATTTCACTTGACAAAATTAACCAGCAAAATTATTTCCAATATTAATTTATTTTGTGAAATATATTTTGAGATGCAGCAAAAGAAGCTAGAGCCCAGTGCTTTTAAATACACAAATTTTAAATAAAAATGGCAGGAATTAATAACAATATTGGCTACTCTAACTATACATCAGTTTCTTGCTAAAGCTCTTTCCATGTGTCATTATTATTGATTTTTTAAAATTATTATTGATGTTTTTTTAAATTCAAGATTTCAATCTTACTGAGTTTCACCTTCTTATAGGTATTCCACTGTTTTACATTGTTTTAACTATTTGAGAACATATTTGATTCTGACATTTTTCTACTTCTATTAGGTCAAAACTGGTGCCATGTTTTCTCTCTCTCCTCCCTCCCCCTCTCTCATATGTATGTGTGTGTGTGTGTGTGTGTGTGTGTGCACCCTCACACATAATGTTTTGGCCTAACAAAGCCTTATTTGCTCTTGAAACAAAGATAAAGGGCATCGTACTCTTATCTTATTACTGAAAAAGTAAGCATATTCTTGCCTTAGATGCTGCCTTTGTACAAAGTCATCCCAGTATAGCTTGGCATGTAAAGGAAAAGAAAGGTAGGAGAAAAATTTTCAAGTTTTAAATGCATTCAATGTAAGATTCACTGGGACTTCACAGGGGACACTTCAGAATTCACACAGGGATTCTTCAGAAAATCCTAACAGTTGAGAAATGCTTTCACATTCTGATTTAAGCACTTAAGCTGTTTCTGGTTTCCTTTTGGGGTCATTATGATGGATACTAAAAAGAATAGCAATGTCAAAAAAATCTATCTATCCATTTCAAACTCATATTCTAACTCCAGATATATTGGTCTGCATGGAATAGAAATATCGGTGTTGTCAAATATATGACATTCGGCTAACCTTAAAGAAAACTGGTACTTTTTGAAGGAAAGATTCCTACCCCTCAATTCACAGATAGCCTTTGAAGGATATATAAAATATAGAATTCTGTGTAAAAGATTGTGCAAATGTGGTTTGGGGGGAAGATAGGGCCCATGATTTTCACTTTATTCTCAAAGGGGTCTATGACACAAAAGAGATTATAGACTACTATTCTTTTGTATATTGCAAAATAGTTAACCACCATGACATCAGCTAACATGTGCATCATGTCACACAATTACCATTTTGTTTTTGTGATGAGAACATTTAAGACCTACTCAGTAATTTCCAGTATATAATACAGTATTATTAGCTATAATTACCATACTTTACATTAGGTCCTGAAAACAAAACTGTCTAACAACTATAACTTTTTACTCTTTGACCAACATCTCCCCTTTTCCCCAACCCCTAGTATCCACCATTCTATTCTCAATAAACCATTATTCTTTTTTAAAAAGTAGATATTAGGATTATCACAAAGCTTCTATCAATTTGTTTTTCTTCTACTTCCCACAACATAGGTGCATAGGCTGAGAAAAGACCTCTGTCCATTTATTCCTTCAACTTAGATGATGTGCTAAGTTGTTGGAAAATTCTGGATAACTGATACACGGTCATTTGTACTATCTTCAAACATTAAAGGTAGCATGCTGTGTAAAAGAAAAGTTATCATGGGGGCTAAAGAAAAGTTATCATGGGGGCTAGAGAAGTAACATATCCTGAGCAATGAAGGGCCAGTATTAGGTAAATTAATGACAGTCACCTAATTTTAGTCTTACAAAAATCTTGTAGGACTGTCTGTATTCCCATTTCACAAATAAGTAACCTCAAAGTACAAAGGTGAAACACTTGCTGTGAGTCATACAGCTGGTGCACTGCCAAAATGAGATTTTACTTACATACAGTCTGCTTTTGGATAAGTGGAAACCTTCAGTGCATAGAGGGTATTTGGACCACTTTTCAGGGAGACATGGGGAAGGGGATAAAGACTGTTATTCAGGAGCAATCATTTTAACTGACTGACAGGGTCATTAACCTGTAAGGAACAATTTTAAGAACAAAAGGAAGGGCCTTTATCTCAAATAACCTCTCTCAGAGAGTGAGTACAGATGAAAATTTGAGAGAAAAAAAAACAGTATAATATTTATATCACTTAAAAGTATACAAGTAGTCACTAGAATAACTAAAAATATTAACAATATAAAGGATTAATGGCTAAACAGAAAGAAGGAAAGAAGTGGAGATAATACAAAATGAGTTGGTTCCCTTGTGGGGTCATTATGATATAAAGCAGTGAAAAACCAAACTGACTAAAAATAAATAACAATAACAAGTAAAAGAAAAATTTGTATAGGAGCCACCAAGGAGGCCTAATTAGAGATGCAGCAGGAATTCTAACCATTCTTATGAGCAATTCTATGATACCTTATTTGAAAACAGACAAAATAGACGTGTTTCTAGAAAAGTCTAATTTAACAAAAGTAAATTGAGAAGGAAAAGATGACCTCAACATTCCTCTATCTTTTGCAAAAGCTGAACAAGAATTTAAACATTCTCTCTCTCTCTCTCTCTCACACACACACACACACACACACATACACACAAGACAGGTACATCCATAAGCAAGATTTAATGAAAGCCTGGACTGATAATTCCAAAACATACACCCTTTTTCAAGAATAAGGTGAAAAAACACTGACAATTATTTTTGTTAATATTAAAAAACAAATCATTGAGGTATAATTGGCATGTAAAAAGCTATATGTATATATAATGTATACAAATTCATCAGTTTTGAGATAGACACATAAAACCATCACCACAATCTATACAATATATCCATTACCACCAAAAGTCTATTATTGTCATTGTTTTGTAATATAAGGTCTACCCTTAGCAAATTTTTAAATATAAAATATTGTTAACTATAGGCTCAATGCTGTACAGTAGACAGCATATAAGTAGAGTAAATGAATTTCTATGGCTTATTCATATTGTATAAACGTAACTCTGTGCCATTCATCTAGTATCTCTCCATTTTCTCATTCCCTTGGCCCCTGCCAACCACCATTCTACTCTCTGCTCCTATGAGTCTGATGATTTTCGATTTCTCCTCTAAGAGCTGTCATGTAGCATTTGTTCTTCTGTGTCTCACTTATTTCACTTGACGTAATGACCTCCATGTTACTCAAATGTCAGGATTTCCTTCTTTTGGGGGGCTGAATAATATTACATTGTATGCATTAACACATTATCTTTATCCACTTACTGATAGATGTTTAGGTTGGTTCCATATTTGCACTATTGAGAATAATGCTGCAATGAACATTAGAGTGCAGATATCTCTTTGAGATGTTGATTTCAATTCCTTTGGTTATATACACAAAAGTGAGATTGTTGAGTCATGTGGTAGTCTCCTTTTGCTTTTTGAGGAATCTTTGTAAGGTTTTCCATAGTGCCTGGATGAATTTACATTTCCATTAACAGTGTACAAATGTTTTATTTTTCTCATATCCTAGCTAACATTTGTTACTTTTTTTGGTAATAATCATCCTAATAAATGTGAGATAATATCTCATTATGGTTTTGAGTTACAATCAGTAAAGAAAAAGGAGATATTATAACTGATACCATGGAAATAAAAGATCATAATGGACTATTTCAGTTATTATACACCAATAAATTAAATAACCTGAAGAGGGGTGCCTAGGTGTCTCAGTCAGTTAAATATCTGCCTTTGGTTCAGGACATGATCCTAGAACCCTGGGATTAAGCCCTTGGCATCTGGTTCCCTGCCCAATGGGAAATCTGCTTCTCCCTCTCCCTCACGTGCTCTTGCTAATAAAGAAAAATTTTTAAATAAATAAATAAGTAACCTCGAAGAAATAAATTCCTAGAAACATACAACTAAGACTGACTCAAGAAGAAACAGAAAGCTTGAGAAGGCCAATAACCAACAAGGAGATTGGATTGCTAAAAACAAACAAAAACTAAACACAACAACAACAACAACAAACACTCCCCACAAAGAAAAGCAGGTGATTTCACAAGCAACTTCTACCAAACATTTGAGGAATTAATATTAATGTCTCTTAAAGTTTTTCAAAAAGATAGAAGAGGAAACTTCCAAGTTTAACATATGAGGTCAATATCACCCTCCTAACAAAGCCAAATGAAGGTAACACAAGAAAACTATAAGCCAACTATATATCCCTGATGAACACAGATGCAAAAATCCTCAACAAAATATTAGTGAATTGAATTTATTAGCACATTAATAGAATGAGTACATCATGACCAAGGATAATTTTGATAAAACCAGTCCTGAATAATATGAGGAAAGATTACAGGCTAATCTCATTCATGAACATATTACAAATACTTTTATAATTGGCAAAAATGAAGCCAACAATACCTATAAAAAGGTAACAAGGCACAGTCAAGTGGGGAATGCAAAGTGAGTTTAAAGTTAAATTATCTGGGGCACCTGGGTGGCTCAATGGGTTAAAGCCTCTGCTTCGGCTCAGATCATGATCCCAGGGTCCTGGGATGGAGCCCCACATGCATTGAGCTCTTTGCTCAGTGGGGAGTCTGCTTCCTCCTCTCTCTGCCTGCCTCCCTGCCTACTTGTGATTTCTATCAAATAAATAAATAAAAATCTTTAAAAAAAAAAGTTAAATTATCTATTAGTAAAATTTACCCTACTAACAAAGTAAAGAAGGATCATATATTTGTTTCAATAGAAGAGGGAAAGAAACATTCAATAAAACTCAACCTCCATTCATGATATAAAGGAAAAACAAAACAAACCTCTCACTACATTAAAAACAGAAGCAAACTTCTCAATCTGCTAAAAGTTAACATTAAAAACAAATGTAAAGCAAAACAACTTTCATTCTATTAAATCTAAGATACCATTTGTTGAAAGATGTACTATAAATAAAGAAAAAAATACTACACATTAAACTATAGTGATCACTGGTTGTAAGGCTTATGACCCTTTTGGACTTGTTGAAATGTGATGTGCTTCAGAATTCACAAACCATGGTAACTCTGATGTATTAAAAGCATTCTCTTAAAAATTATGAATGCAAGAGGATGCTCACTACCACTTCTATTCTTTATCCTAGTTAAGATCTTGGTAATGGATTAGATAGTGTCTCCTCAAAATTCACTTTCACTTAGAATCTCAGAATGTGACCTCCCTTGAATATAAGGTCTTTATAGATGTAATTAGTTTAGTTTATAGATCTAATTAGTTAAGTACCTTGGGAAGAAATCATCCATTAATGCAGAAAGGCACACAAAGAAAGCCAAGTGAAGATAGAAACAGAGATTGGAATTATGCTGCCACCAGGCAAGGCGTGCTGAGGTCACCAGATGCTGGAAGACGGAAGGAAGACTTCCTTTCCAGAGTCTTCAGAGGGAGACCCTACTGACAATCAAGTACTTCTAGTCTCTAGTTGGTGGGAAAATAAATTCCTGTTGTTTTAAATGTAGTAATTTGTGGAACTTGTAAGAAACTAAAACAATCCTTTAATATACTTGCAATAAGACAAGAAAACAAATAACAGATAAAAGGATTGGAAAGAAACTGTTATTATTCACAAATCATAACTGTATAAAAAATCATGGAAAAAGTGACTAAAGAATGAGTTTGGCAGGGCGGCTGGATATAAATTAATACACCATCATCAATTGCTTACTTATAAAATAGCCACAAAATGTTAGAAAACATATTTCCTAATATATTTAATGACATCATTTGCAATAGTAGTAAATTTATAAACAGCTACAAATAAAAATAAATATATACAATAAAATTTTGAGAAAATTATAAAAATTTATTCAGTTTAAGTAACTTGTAAAATAAACTATGTTCATGGATAAGAAGATACATTATTAGAAAGCAAATTAAATTCTTTGTGAACATTTACATAGTCATTCTACAGTTTACAAGGAAGAACAAAGGGCCAAAAATAGCCCTGGCACTCCTGAAAAGCCTGGCTCAGAGGAGATGGGGGTCATCTTAGCTGATATGAACAGTCATTATAAAATCATGGTATCAGCACAGAGGTAACCAAATAAACCAGCAGAACAGAATTAGAAAATTCAGAAACAGATCCATGCATATATACAAACAAAATGTACAAAATTGAGACCATACATTTAGAAAGATATATCACAATCTGGAATTGCCACAGCATCCAAGCATATGACTCCCTAAGTCTAGGTCCATAATAGATCAAAACTAAAACAAAACAAACAAAAAACTGGCCCCTCATTATTTTCTTAAGTATTGGCTTAGACAAAAAAATTGAAGTGTAAAAGTATTCAGTAATCCTGAATAATCAGTCAAAATGATGCTTCCAAGATACACCAAAACAGACTAAATTTTGCAAATCAAAATGAGCCAAGCTGGATGACAACCAAATCTGGTTTTGGGTTTTTTTTTTTAAGATTTTATTTATTTATTTGACAGACAGAGATCACAGAGAAGCAGGTAGAGAAAGAGGAGGAAGAAGGCTCCCCGCTGAGCAGAGAGACTGATGCTGGGCTCGATCCCAGAACCCTGGGATCATGACCTGAGCCGAAGGCAGAGGCTTTAACCCACTAAGCCACCCAGGCACCCCCCAAATCTGTTTTGAATCAATGGGTCAGGTTAGAGAAAGATTCAGAGGTCAGAGAGGATTGCAAGCAAACCTGAATCCGACGTTCATTGACCAGGACTGGATTTGTGCCCTTATCACCTACCCATGGTGAAATCTGAACTTGGAGTCAATGACAGTCTTAAGACATCACTGTGGTAAAGTGAGTTACCATGCTGTAACGATCCCCCAGACATGTACCATACGTTGGACAGCTTCAGGGAATTAAATGCATATATATAGATTCACAGAGTACTAATGCAAGAAGGGATCCCAAAGCCATGATACATTATCCTGTAATTTTTACAGTAAAGAAACAAATACTGTGATGTTGAACAACTAATTTCAAGGGGCCTGGTGAGACTAGGAGAAAGGATCTCCATCTCCTGAGATAAAATAGGCCTCTGCTTGCCGCAAAACAAAAATCTGTAGTCAAAGTAGACAGCCCCATTTACTCAGCATGAAACAAACTGCCAATTGCCATGAAGAACATAGAGCCATATTTTGCAGAACCATCAGGTTTGAAGGAATTGTTCCACCAACTGGGGAAAACATCAACAATCCCAGTCCAACAACAGACTTCCCATCTTCAAGTTCAATGTGGATACTTGATCAAGATTTTTGGAGGTAATGAACAAGGCTACAGTATCTCTACTCATGCCCATCAAATTAGATCAGCTTGTTTTATAAGGTTTAACAACATGAATCATAAAGACTTATGGACTCACGGACTCAGATCATTCCTTAGATCCATTAGTAGTCCTTCCTTACCGCTTTCTTGTGGTGGCGGTCAGAAGATAGAGCATGGATTTCTTCTGGCTCATATATTTACAAGTTTAAAAGTCTTTGAGTGGGGGGAAAAAGAGTTTGAGAAAATGGATCTTCTCTTTCCCACTTGTTCCAGGGAAACTGTTAGAACTCAGTCTTGCCAAACCCACTTGAATTATATCCCTGAACCAAATACAGAACCCAGTGGAATCCATACACTGATTGGGGCTAGGGCTGAGTCACATACCTGTCCCTGGACAAGAGACAGGCTAGTAGTCCTCCTCATGGAATTGAAAGGACCTCACACAAAGGCAAAGGGAGATGTTCTTATCAGAAGCAAAAATAAATGCCAGGCAGGCAAAAGGTCAGAGATCCCCTAGAGGAAGGAATGAATAATACTTCAGGTTAAAAAGAAACATGCATAGAAGTGCTATTAAGAAATATCATAAAATGACAAGGTTTTTTTACACATGAATAATATTGATAATAAATAAATAATAAATAATATATCTCACCACCTCACCACTGTGATGGCCATGTCTTCCTGGGTTCTCTTGTGATCTCTTTTGATCTGTATGTACATTTCTATCACATCAACACCAGAATGAATGCACAATTTTGAGAGCTGTTTTTCTCATTTTACATGAAGAAATTTTTTAGCCCCTTACCTTAAATATATTCACCAATACCTTTGTGATTCAGAGGTGAGATTTTGTCAGTATATTAATCCTTACAAGAAAACTTTCCAAGGAAAGCTTTCTTTGGGGGCAAGAAAGAGATTAGTAACTGAGCAAGACCTTAAAAGATGGATAAGACTTGGCCATGTGGACATACCTGCAAAAGGCATTAAGAAAGCCAGAGTGACAGGAGAGTATAAGGCATAGGGTGGGAGAAGTTAGAACTGAGGTGGCAAAGGATTTGGGGCAGACTGCATGAATACCAGGCCAAGAAGCCTGAAATTCATATGACAGGCCAGAGGCAGGTCATGGAAGAAAAAGAAGGCAAGTGCCATCTTTGCATGACTTATGTGCTGGGGACCTTAAAAGGCAACTAATAGCCCATGAGTAAGAACATAAGGATATTGATTCCCTCCCACTGCATTAGGACAGAAACCTGGGAGATGCTTTATCACCTGCTAGTGGCAAGATTTACTCACTTAGACCCAAAAGATTTTAAAAAGTTTCTTCCTTCCTTCCTTCCTTTCTTTCCCTCCTTTTTATTTTCTGGTCTATTTACAAAACTTAATAAAGGCAAAAATAAAAAAAATTCAGGAATTAACAATCTCTAAGAGATATATTATCTTTTTCTCCCAACTGCAAACATTCCAGAAGCCACATGTGTCAAAGGAGAAAGAGGGTTCATGACTCACTCTCTTTGCTTCACCAGATTGAATTTAGAAGGATAAACACCAGGTCTTAGAGCAGGTCTACCCTCCCAGAGGCCTGGCATGGTGACTTGTCATCTAGAAACTTCATTTCTCCACTGGGAGGAAGATAGCCCAGGGGCCACAGTAGACTCTGGACAAAGACCTGATCAGAGTCCCAGTTTTACCACCTACCAGCTCAGTGATTTTAAGCAAATGACTAAATGTTTTTATATCCAATTTCCTCAGCCATAAAATGAGGACAGAAAAACACAAGATGCCCCCTCCCTGGCTTTTATGGGGAGGGGGGTGTAATAGACAAATATTTCATGTTAAAAACAGAACAGTGTCTGGCTGGTAGGAAGCTCTTTCCTGTTGTATTCTGGAATGTAAAAATACTGTATTAGTTAACTAGCCTGAAAGATCAAATGAGAGAGAACAGTTTATAGTCCTCTGTGACCCCCTCTGTGCCAATTCCATACCCCTTCCTTGTGCACACCCCCCATATAACAACTATCCTACTGTACTGTCATTTTCTTCAGGTTTGTTCAACTTCTCAAATCCATTATGAGAAACCACAAGAAGGGTCTTTGTTTTTTTTTTGCAATCCACACACCGAGTAGTATAGTAAGTGAGCATGAAGATTTAACACCTGTTTGTTAAACACTCACTTATAATGAGAGCAAAATCTCAGCAATCCATCTCTAAAATCATGCAAACTAGAGTTACTATAAAGTAAATATTAGTTTATCTCCTTTAAACCTACAAGTCTTCTTCCTTAAAAATTTCCATGATTTGTCTCAAAAAAACAGGGTCAATGTTAATAAATTTCCTTGGCCATGTTTTATATCCTCCAGAGAATTCCAAAAAAAGATTAAAAAGAGAAGAAAAATAAATCTTCACTCCTAAATATCTTTTGGCAAGTGACTTTGCATATACAACCACATTCATCCTTGTAACATCTTGCTCCCGCTCCAAGGACAGTGCCGGTCGGAGAGGGGACAAAGTGGACATCTAATTTACCTGTGTTCTTTGTGGCCACTTCCCCGGCCCTATGCAGGTAGACATACCCTGGACTGTCTTATTGCTGTCACAATGGAAAGTTCTTTTTCAAAATATACTTGTGCTTTGTGATTATAAAAGAGATTCTTCTTAGCGTAGAAAATTCAGAAAATAAAAATATGGGGGAAAAATTTCAGCCATGTATCATTTCTGAACATAAGGAAAACCCCTGCTAAGAGTTTGCAGTTTTCCTCCCTCTCATCTTTTTAATATACTGTTGACCCTTGAACAATGCAGGAGGGTAGGGACACCAGCTTCCTGCAGAGTCGAAAATCTGCACCTAAACGGTGACTCCCCAAACTTAATTACTGATAGCCTACTGTTGACCAGAAGTTTTACTGATAACAAAGTCGATTAACATATATTTTACATTATATATATTATATGCTGGATTCTTCCAATGAAGTAAGCTAGAGAAAAGATTATTAAGAAAATCATAAGGAAGAGATAATATATTCACAGCAGTCCACTGTAAAAACCTGCACGTAAGGGGACACATGCGGTTCAAACCCATATTGTTCAAGGGTCAACAGCATATATAATGGCATAGTTGTTTGCTTTACCATGCGGTTATTTTTTTTTTTTTCAAACTTCATTTTCTTTATGTGAATTTAGTTAAGGGTTTTTTTTTTGTTCTTTGTTTTGTTTTGTTTTGCATGTTTGGGAATAAGATCATTTTTTTTTTACCCTCTGAGCTGGCAAGTCATGAAACTCACAGTCTTCTAAGGGATTTCAACAGATCTATTCCCATGTTTGAATCCAGAGAACAACCTTGGGGGCAATTGGTAAAGGCAAACCCACTGCTATTGGAGAAAAGTTTGGCTCTACTCATATTTCCAACAGGAAGTGGCTATTGTGTAGCCACACCTCAAATACTCGCTTACCTCTGTTAGTGTTAACATAACTGATTCAGGATTCAGACCCAATCTGTGGCTGTGACTTTTTTTAAAAAAAACAAGAGTAAGTAGAAAGTGGTCCATATACACTATGGAGTATTATGCCTCCATCAGAAAGGATGAATACCCGACTTTTGTAGCAACATGGATGGGACTAGAAGAGATTATGCTGAGTGAAATAAGTCAAGCAGAGAGAGTCAATTATCATATGGTTTCACTTATTTG
>PISX010036797.1:0-11605 GCA_004024625.1 Mellivora capensis | reverse complement strand
TGGAAGAGATTATGCTGAGTGAAATAAGTCAAGCAGAGAGAGTCAATTATCATATGGTTTCACTTATTTGTGGAGCATAACAAATAACACGGAGGACATGGGGAGATGGAGAGGAGAAGGGAGTTGAGGGAAATTGGGGGGTAGATGAACCATGAGAGACTATGGACTCTGAAAAACAACCTGAGGGTTTTGAAGGGGCAGGGGGTGGGAGGTTGGGGGAGCCAGGTGGTGGGTATTATGGAGGGCACGCACTGCATGGCGCACTGGGTGTGGTGTAAAACTATGAATTCTGTTACGGTGAAAAGAAATAAAACAAAACAAAACAAAACAAAAACAAAACAAAACAAAACAAAACAAAAAAACTCCTCCTCTGTTCATTTGTTAGAAGGTAGGCGAGATCATGTCAGCTGTCAGCCAGTCTCTGCCCTGAAGGCTTTTGCAAGGAAAGGAGTCATTTGACAACCTCTGAGCCACCTGGAGTGTCTGGATGTGCGTGGCCCTTCCTCATTCCTGCCCAAATAAGCAAAAAGGGAAGAAACAAATGAAAATAAGGAACTTTCGAAAGCAGCAAAGACAGAAAGGCTATGACTATGGGGCAGTTGGAAAATCTGGCCGTGGAGAAAAATGGAAGCCTTGAGTCAATGGCAGAATAGGACAGGTCACCCCCCATGGGATTGGCACCAGCTCATGCCATCTCCCGAGGGCTCTCTCCCAGCCTAAGGAACACCCTGGAAATCCAGAGGGCGTGCTCTTTCATTGTAAGTGCTGTGTTTTAAGGAGCCCTGGAAGGACTAACAAACAAACAAACAAACAAACAAACACCTCTGATCACTCCTTGTTGACTTGCCAAATTTCTATTGCTAGGAGATACTAGGCCTAGTGAAGAGAAGAAGGCTTGGAATCTGCAGAGTTTGGGCTGTGTCGCTGTCTAATTTACTAGTTACATGAGCTGTGGCAGAGGACTTAAGTTCTCATAGGCTCTCTTTCATTACCTGTAAATAATAATAATTTAAAATAATCATAATACAGTGTGATACAAGGCTATTTTGAACACTGACTCTGAGAGAACAGATGACAGTGTCTGGGGTTCAGGTTAACTCGCAATAAAGTCACCTGCCGATCACCAATTAATAAACGGACCCTTTCTACCTAGCCCTCCACCTCAAATGCCCCTAGACTTGCAAGAACTTCCCGTCAGCCTTCACATGTGGCCTTCCAGAAAGGAAGAAAACTAGTGGCCTGTCAGCATACAATGGTCCAGTTTCTGTGGTCAAGTCAATAAGTTACTCACTGAAAACATGATGCCTGCTCCGGGAGCTTTCTGGTTGCTGTCTGAAACTATGGAATAATAGTCATTGTCACAGGAATAAACATACTAATCCAGACAGATATGTGCAGCCTCTAGGGTTTCATTATTCACTTCCAAATAACTTGAAACACTTAAACCTTTAAATATATAAGAAGAGGGGCACCTGGGTGGCTCAATGGGTTAAAACCTCTGCCTTCAGCTCAGATCCCAGGGTCCTGGGATCGAGCCCTGAATCAGGCTCTCTGCTCAGCTCACCTCCTCTCTCTCTGCCTGCCTCTCTGCCTACTTGTGATCTCTGTCTGTCAAATAAATAAATAAAATATTTTAAAAAATAATAAATAAATACATAAGAAGAAGTAGAATCCAGAGGCTAGAATTTTCCTTGACCTTCTTTATGGACACTTGATGGTAAAATCTTGTGTTTCAGACTCGACATATCAGATTCCAATACAGGAGCTGAAAAATAAAACATACAACAAATATGGCTTAAAGGGGGAATTATTTCCCCTACATGCCAAACTTGATACTCTGTCTTAAGGAACTAAAACTAGTTCATGGGAGAATGCAACAACTAGTTAGTATTTTATCATTTATAATATCATTCACTCATTCATTCATTCATTCATTCATCAACACACAAACAGTTACTCTATCTCTGGCACCGTGAGGAATGTTGGGGATATGAAGCTGTATGAGATAGGAATTAGACATGGTTTCTGCCCTCAAGGAGCCTGTGGTGGGATCAGGGGCATAAAGCTACACATGCTAGTGGACTGAATGTGATAAAGCCAGACAAGGGTGTGTGGGTACTCTGTTGTGACAGTGGAGGGGAGAGGAGGTTAATAATGCTTGAAATCATGTTTGATTTGATTCTTAAAGAATAAATGGTGAGGGGGAGATGAACCATGAGAGACTGTGGACTCTGAAAAACAACCTGAGGGTTTTGAAGGGGCGGGGGTTGGGAGGTTGGGGGAGCCAGGTGGTGGGTATTATGGAGGGCACGCATTGCATGGAGCACTGGGTGTGGTGCAAAAACTATGAATTCTGTTACGCTGAAAAGAAATTTTTAAAAATTAAAAAAAAAAAAGAATAAGTGGTGTTGGTTAGGTGGAAAAGAGAAAAAAACAAAACAAAACAAAAAAACAAAATCCAGCTAGAGAGAACAATGTGAAAGTGTAGCTTGTCATGGATGTCCCAAGTATAACAATGCTAGATGAAGCATGGTATGTGTGTGTCCCAGATGAGATATGGGGCTGGAAATATGGGTACCTGGAATCTGCGGTGAGAAGTTTAGAATGCCATGCTAAGGAAGAGGAAGAAACGTATGTTAAATTGAAGAGGGGAGGCTTTAGGTCCAAGGAAAGAGTAATGTCTCTCAAGACAAAAATACTGGGAGAGTGGATAAGTAGAGAGGGGACCTCTCATACTACAGATCATTCCTTCATGTGTCCCAAGACCAGAAAAGAACTACACTGTTTGCTTTCTTTACCTTCCCTCCACAGATGTATTCATGCAAGTTTTTGAAGCCAGGTTAGAAATTTAACAAGCACAAACAAAGTCAACCTAAGTGGCAAGCAGGGGTGGGTGGGGTAGGGGTGGTATTTGGGCTGGTGTGAGATGTTATGGAACAAATGCCTATTTTTTTCATTTTGGTTTAATTATTAGACACATACTTTTATTTTTTTCTGATTTCAAGAG
Organism: Mellivora capensis; assembly: GCA_004024625.1. Lineage (NCBI taxonomy): Eukaryota > Metazoa > Chordata > Mammalia > Carnivora > Mustelidae > Mellivora > Mellivora capensis. The sequence goes on along the minus strand of PISX010036797.1, from coordinate 8,598 downwards.
TCATATATTTATTGTGTTTAATATGGAAATGAAGCGTTAATGAAGGCCATAAAATTTTCTGTATGTATTCTAATTTAATACATTTAAGTTGGTCTTTTGTAATTGGCTTTCTGTTTTTGCCTTTGTGGTTAGAAATGGTTTCCCTTCTAAGAGATCGGGTACAAGTGATTCTCTTCTATTTTCTTCTAACTTTCAAATCTGTTTTTTGCTTTCATATATAATGCCAATCCACATTGAATTTATTTTTATGAATGGTCTTAAGAAAGATAGAGTCATGGTACATTTATGAACCTTATTCCCCCCCCCACCCCGTTGACCTACTCATTCCTTCATCTTGTTATTACTTTTGTTCATTTCCTGTTTTTGTAGTTATCAAAAGTAGGGCATTCCTGGATGTATTTCCTGGGTGTTTTTCCTATAGTCATAACAGTGTACTACTGCTAAAGCCATTCCTTCTGGTTCCTGTTATTTGTGTTACCAAACTGGGTACCAGGGCCTTGCCCTTTGCCCCCCATCCCAAGCCACCTCCTTGAGTTTTTGAGCTGTTGTTAAGAGCTTACAAACTCAAAGCATGGCCTGTGGAAAGTGCCCCCATTCAGGTTCCTCTGGCGTAGCAACAGTCAGGCATCCGTCTGGCCCATCCCTTTGTTGATGGCTGAGGACCTTCCAGGCTGAGGATAGGGTAGGACTATCCCCATAGATTATTACATGCCCACCCCTTGAGCAATACAGACATTTACTCATTCCTTAAGCAAAAACACAGCACTCCAGATACAGGGATGAATGAGAGGCAGTCCCTGCCCCCAAGGTACTCCCTCGCCCTTCTAGAATGCTCCAGAGAAGCCACTGAGTACACCTACCTCTTGAAAAAGACCTCATGGGCTGACATCATGGGAACCTGCCCAATCTCATTCAATTTACTCAACAAATATTTGTTAAGCTCCTACTATTTGCCAAGAACTGCACTGGGTGCTGGGACATGAGAGCTCCAGAAGCTGACCACCGAGTGGAAGGCAGACAGATAGAGGTGGTGACACTTCAGTGGGCTAGATCTCAAGTAGGTGAAAACTCAGGCCTCAAACGTTATGGCTTCCTGGATTATTCATCACCACCTGCCAGGGACTTATCAGGTATTTTAACCAAAGCATGTCTTTGGTTAAAACATTCAACGTCACAGCAATGCTGATTGTAATCCAGGTCCTCTGAGACTCTTCAGTGTCGCTCTAAACGCCCTCCAGACCCATGTCTGAGAGTTACAGAGGAAGTCAGGTGAGGTTGATGAATGAATGGGTGAACACATGGTTGGAAGAACTGAAAGAAGGAAGGGATGAGTGAATGATCTGCTTCTCTCAACCAGGAACTGCCTGGGGTCACTGGGCCTCACAGCAGTCAACGCCAAGAACAGCAGCCTGGGAAGAGATAACACAAGCCAGGCACCTTAGAAATTTCCTTTCCTTTTATCCCAGTGACCCAAACCCGTGGGCCCCGCTGATGTTTATTTTGGCTTCTTTGCCCTGAAGCCTAGGGCAGCTCTTGTGTGGGGAGCTGTTTAGCTGACAAATCTTTTAATGGACGAATTAGCTAGCTTCTTCTGTGGTCCCTAATAGGTCAGACAGCTTTCAGCCACACACAAAAAACTGGAAAATAAGCTCCCCAATCTGCAAGCAACCAAATCCCGGTCATTCTGTGATTAAAATCTTGGAATGATCAGGGCTCCGTCTGTCTGTCCATTCTCATATTAGGAAATGGAGAGGAGAGAAAAGGAAAGCAAAAAGCAAATTATGAATTCAGCCACTTTTCAGCAGTCTCCCAAACAGGTCTGCTGTAGAAAATGAAGAAGAGGCTTTGATATTGGGTTTTGGGTTTGTTTGTTTTTTTCCCTCCCTCTCTCTGGGCCCCTAATGATGAGTAATCAAGAGTTGATTTCAGAGCAGATCTTTGCTTCTTCACAACCCCCTCGAGATGGTCTCTTACATCCTCCTTCTCCCCAGCAACTGCTTCAAAGCTTCCTGTAAGGTCTCCTTTGCAGCTCTAACACTTGACCCTCCTACCCCAAAGAAATAACTCCCTTAGTGTTTAAAAATTTGCATTTTTATCCTATAATATCGTCATTCTGACATGGAGGTTGGGGTGAGGTGGGAGGGGATGATGTAGGCACATGAGCCCTTCCTGTTGCTACCCTGTCTGTTCTCATCAATCTTTGACATTTTCATTTAATCCCGTAACTCCAGTCTGCCAAACATTTGTTGAGGTACAGTGTCATGCACTCTTACAATTGTCAAAGATAATTAGAATCTTGTTCTGGATGGCTTTCTGCTTTCTTTCAATTCACTACTGCTTGGACTATCAACTCTAAGCTACCAAAGGTCTAGATTTACTTTGTGTTTCTCTAGCCTCAGTTTCTTCAAAAGTACAATGGGGATCATCTCCAGCTTACAGTGCTGTGTAAGAATGGGGGTAACCGATGGAAAGGGCCTTCTATTGAGTTGAGCAAGCAGAGGTACTCAACAACCGGTAGACATTTTTATCATGGTCACATATGTCATTTGCAGTGTCTTATTCTTTACAATTTATTTTGTAGCCCAAGTATCTTTGATCCTAAAAAAAAAAAAAAAATACAGAAAGAAAAAAAAAAAAAGTCCAAGCCACTGCTGTGCTTTTTCTCCTAGCTGGGGATACAAAATAGGAGGAGCAAGAGAGAAGGGAGCTAGGAGCCATCCCCCAGGGAAGAAAAAAATGAGTGAATTCTAGGTCCACATTACTAGTCCATCTGGCTGCCTTTTTTTTTTAAATATGTCATACTTATTCCAAAATCCTTTCTTAACTCCACTTACTTTCTTTTTTTTTTTTCCTCTCCCTCTTCCTCATTCTCTGTTCTGCTCCAGGAGTTGTCACAACTATAATTTCTTCTCTATGCTCCCAGCCTAAAGAACCTTAGTCAGGCACCTGAGGAGAGAGTTACCTGAACCCCAAGCACAGAAGGATAAGCAGGCCTGGTGGAGACACTCTTGCCTGTATTGCCTTCCCCTGGCCAGGAGTTCCATTGTCCAGATGCCACTCGTGCATCCTCTGGCCCACCCTCTCCCTTATGCCTCCCTTCGAAAGGCTTATTTGATAAAAGAAAGAACAACACTGATGTATCACATGCCAAGTCAAAAATAAAAGAAAATGGACAAAGACTATTTGGAAATAATCTCCCACCACTGTTGTTATGAATCCTTGAAGGAAACTCTAGTTGCTGGTGAGGTTTTCACTCTCTTTCAAGTTTCTCTTCATACTCTAAAGTCTCTCCCTGTACAACCTCATCCATCCATCCATCCTTCCATCCATCCATCCTTCCATCCATCCCTTCAATACTTCCTCATTAATGACCTTCCCTGTGTCAGGTACCATTGTAGGCTTTGGAGACATAGCACGACATTGCTGACAAAGCCTGTGCCCCCATCGGATTTACACTCTAACAGGACGTAGGGGCAAATCATAAACAAACATATAAATTCTGTAAATTAAGGAGTGGCAGGTCAGGGGCAGGGGTAACAGTGAAGGAATGCTCAGTAAAAAGGGGAAACAGGAATGTTACCAACAAAGATGATGGCCCTTGAGAAAAGACATCAAAGAAAGGGAAGAAGAGTGAGGTGAACTTCTGAAGGAAGACCATCGCAGCAAAGTAAACATGGAATGACATGTCTGACATGAAAAAAAGGGCTTCAAGTGTTCAAATGACAAGGGGAAGAAAATGAGATTGCATCAGGGAGGGTAAGAACGAGGAGAGCAGCAAGGAGCCAAGGACCTGTCCAATGGGGACACGTCAGCATGATTAGGAAAGTGGGTTTGTTTTAAAGGAAATGGATGCTATTATAGAGTATTGAACAAAGGTTGGATGCAACTTGACTTAGGTTTTAAAAGGATCATTTGGATTAGGTGGGGGAGAAAAGGCCATTGGAGAGCAAGGCTGAAAGAGGGGACCAGTTGGGAGCCTGTCCCCACAGTTGAGACAATTGACAACGTCGGAGGTCATTAGCAAGTGGGGAGTCCATGCGGGCTCATTTTTCACCCTCTCCTCCCACCAATCCTGACAGAACTTCAAGTGGGGTTTCCAGTTCTTCAAAAAAAATACATGAGGCCATATTAACCATCTTCTCTTTTATTGAAGATTCCTCTGGGAGGCCTGAAGACGGGGGACAATTTATATCACAATCACCACAGCAAAGCCATGCTGACAGTGTCATGTGACCATTACACCCTCCCATGCTCCTGCTTGGTAGACAGCTCTCCTTTCCCTTCCAAATCCCTACTCCCCATACACTGAAGGTTTCTTTTCTCTCTACCATGCAAAGATACCCATCACTTCCCCAGCTTCTAGTCCCAGAAAGCACATAATCAATATCCCCATAGTGTTTGGAAAATAAATCGTCTTTCAGTTGACAAGATCTACTCTCCCCTTAAGGTGTTGTTGAAATCATCCATTGTTACTTGAGTATGTTTTTTGCAATCTATCTCCTTACTCCAAAGAGTTTATCTGAACTATTTTCTCCAAAAAGAATTCTGCCAGTTGAAATTTTCTATATCTCATCATGCCCGTATTTAGCAAATTTTCATTAAGTCTAATGTCAGTGATTCTGTTTGCTCATGAGGATTTCTTCCAGCAGACCCATACTTCTTAAGGCGTATCACCACACCCTTAGCATTAATAACACTGTCTGTCACTCAGCAAGTATTGGGGGAATAGAACTGAACGGGCAGAAATCTTGATCTTACTCTCTTGTGACGAACCACACAATACAGATGGGGGGCTGACGAGTGAATGTTTTTTCTGCATTTTATAAACTGCAAACTAATAAACCATTATCTCAAAGAGGGGCACAGAAGTTTCAGTAGTTCTTGCCTGAGATAGTAATAAAGTCCTCACCTCCCTTCTTCCCTCTCTCCCCTTCATTCCCGGATAGTTTGCACGGTTTCAGAGCCTTCCTCTTGCTTTGCCAATCAAATCGTCTGCAGTATTCTGGGGGGCAAGGGGAAGGAATACCAGTGTTCCATGGAGAATGGAAACTTCTCGGGGGTGGGGATCTAGTCTCTCCACGTGCTGTCCAGCACCTGGGACGTGTTGTTCTTGGTACCTCTCCAGGATATACACTTTCCGTTGCAATTTGTCTAATCACATTGAGCAGACTACAGATGAATTGCTTAGTTCAGTAGGTCCCTCTGACCTTCAGTGTCTGGTTACAGAGCTAGGTGCGAAGGGTGCCCCGTAATGACTGAGGACTGGCTGTCAGGTGTTCTGCTTCACCATTCCCTGTCACCAGCTCTCTGGATGTAGCTGGGAATGGCAGGTGGCCACAGGGCAGCAGCCCCATGAGCCAAAGAGCTGAACTGGGTTTAACACACGTGCTCATTGTGAACCAGATTTTTAAAAAAGCAAACTGCAAAGATTAGCAGGTCTGTGGCATCTAGCCTGCTCGATATAATGCCAACCATTAAAAATCTAGTGTCTCAATATGACTCTGCATGGTTTTCTACACTACATAAAAAACAAGGAGCCTGAATAAATCATTAAATTCTATGATAGGTAGATTCTGAGCTACATGAGGGTTGAAGGCTGGGTCCAATTGGTATTCCCCAGAACATTCTTGCACACTGCCTGTCTCAGAGGGTGCCCAATTAACTTTTGTGAGCGACACATGCCCTGTGTGCCTCCTCCAGGCTGGCTTAATGTTGCTAATCGTTGAGAAATCATGCTTCCTCATGTTCTTCAAGACAGCAAGGGAATCGAATCTCACGATATTCTTGTCTTCACATCGAATCCCTAAAACCAGTGACCCCATTTCCATTCCTTTTTCTTAAACCACTTAAAAGAAGAAATACCTCTAATCCTACCAGCAAAATCCTAAATACATGCTTGGATCTTAAAGGTGTAATGAGAGAGCCGTTGTTACCACCCACCCTCCCGGATGTTGACAAGGTCCCTCCTCAGCTCTGACTCTCCCACCGGGAGCTCGCCCGGCTCCTACCACCCAGAAAGTGACAGACAAGCCCACAGCAGAGGTCTTGCCCTTAGGGTGCCGCGAATGGAGAAAGACAAAGACAGGGCCTCCTCCAGAGGAGTGAGATAACCCATCCGTCCCTGGGTTTCCTAACCACTTCCCCGGTGAAGAAGCAAAAAGACATGGAGTCTCAATTAGTCACCATATGCACTCAGCGTGTATCTGCTGACCTTATCTTTATAATAATTTCACAGTAACAGCTGGGAGGGTCAATACCCATCCACCTCCACCCCCATCTCCTTTGCTAGAGTGCAGGAGAAAAGACACCAGTAGGGAGGGAAAAGGAGACTAAAGATCTGGGCTTCACTCCCTAGTGAGGAGATCCGCATTCCTAAGTCCAGATCTTGTGAGAAGTAAACAGGAAAAGATCGCCCTCTGATTGAGCACAGAGTAGGTGCACCAAGGTAAACAGAATTTCCAGCCTTTTACTTCACAGATGGTTTCTTTCAGTTCAGAGTCACGCAGTCCCATCTGGCAAGCTAGGCTCTCGGCTGAGCGAAGGGTGAGACTAGGATAGCAAATACTGTCTGTGGCCTCCTTGAGCTAATTTAATAAATTCCTCGCTCGTGAATCACACCTGGGACACGCCTAGTGCCAAGTTCCCGAGTCCTGTAGAAGCAAATCGCTAGGCACTACCTTTCACCCTTCTGTGCTTCTTTGCACAGACTGACCTCTTCATCTGAGATGGACTTCCCCTCCTTAACTTAAAGTCTCTAAGAGGACTTCATTCACAGTAACCCAGCGGGGAGGCAGATGTGTGAATGTGTGACTACCACTGGGGTCCCACTTCCGGGTGGGTTTGGAACCAGGTGTGCATTCCAGATACACACCTGTGACTGGGATCTAGTCATGCCCTGTCCTTACCCCTGGTTCAACCAGAACTCTTAAGACTCTGGTCATGTTAAGAGTTCTAAATCTCCCAAACCCAGGATATCTACAGAAAAAAAGATCAAATGAAAATTTAAGGAGAAAAAAATTAAAAAGACTATCAAAAAAGATGAAGAAATTGTATTCCATCCGCTCACAAGGTTTTCATAATTTATGAGTCTGAAAAGCTTTTTAAAGGAAACTGAAAGCTGCTGGGACTCTTTTCTACAGTGCAGAGCACAGATATACATGCCCGCACATACACACGTAATTTATTTAAATCATTTGAATAGGAATATATTTAAAAAACATTTCCTCACTGACTATTCAAGCCTCAATGAAAAAGCCTCAGGACTCAAGCATGGTTATAAATCATCCACCCAAATATTTGCATCAGACAACTAGAGCAAAAATAACAAAAATAAATGCCAGTAACCCACATCAGTCTAACTCGTAGTACTTCCCTGTGTGGGTAAATTGGTGGTAAGCCTTGCATCTTGCCCCAAAGTGATTTTGGAAGATACAATTTTCTACTGAAAATTGCTTAAAAAAATACTGAGTTTCATATATAAATTTTTTAAAGATGGGTTTATTTATTTGAGAGAGAGAGAGTGAGTGAGAGAGGAAGCAGACTCCCGAATAAGCACGGAGCCCAAGGCAGGGCTCGATATCACTACCCTGAGATCATGATCTGAGCGGAAACCAAAAGTAGGATGTTTAGCCGACTGAGCCACCCAGAAGCCCAAAATTAAATTTATGCATCAAGACTATAGCATACTCAATTCTCTCACTTTATCTTTTCAGACTTTTAAACCCAATTTGAGGCCATGTTTTCAAAAAGCCATCATGAACATGACTTTGGTGACTCAGGAGTGCGTGCTTTTCTGTGGAGCATATGCTGAAAAGGATCCCACAGAGGCAAAGACCATGCGATCCTCACTGTGTTACCCCAGGGCTGAGCACAGTGTCCCATGGCAGTGGCCAGTCACAAATGTAGAAATGGAAGGATGGTTTTGAAAGAATATCCAAAGTAAATGAATTGATGGCTGAACTAGCTAACTTCTAAAAAAGCAGAACATCGCCGTATTAATTTTGGGGACACACATTTCAAATGCCTTTGTCCTTTGACAAGGACTGGGGGGGCTCAGGGGGAGGCTTTGTAAAAGAGTCCTATCAGATACCAGGTGGCACCAATACTTCTCTTTCATCCACGTATTCATTCAGCGACATTTATTTCAGAGACTACCATGGTAAGTCACTGGGACAGGAGATGGGGCATTGGAAGGCACTGCCTTCCCAGGATTAGGAAGATAATACATATATTCTTCCTTTTCCTTCCATTCCTTTGAGATTGGCTTGGTAACCACCAGAATTTGTTGACGATGGTGAAGAAGAAGAAGAAGAAGCAGAAGAAGGGGAAGAAGGAGGAGGAGGAGGAGGAGAAAGAGGGGGAGGAGGAGGGGGGGTGAGGGGAAGGGGGAGGGAGAGGAGGAGAAGAAGAGGAAGAAGAAGGAGTAGGAGGAGAAGAAGAAGAAGGAGAAGAAGGAGAAAACTGAACCTGCTGTGGGTATTTTTTCATTTTCCCTTAGAAGAGGGTTTTTCAATTTCAGCACCATTAGCATTTTGGACCAGATAATTCTTTGTTGTTGAAGGTTGTCCTACTCATTGTTGGATGTTTAACAGCATCCCC
>PISX010036796.1:0-11620 GCA_004024625.1 Mellivora capensis | reverse complement strand
GTGGACTTAAAAAAAGACAAGCAGAGCTTGGATTAAAGAAGTCACCATCATTACAAAAGAAAAGAAAGAAGTAGTATAACTTTCCAATAGATGAAAACTACTCACCAGAAAAAGGTTGCTGATCAGCTTATTTAAAAATATAAACAATAATTACCCATTTTTTGAAAAATAATGAAACACTTGTTTCTTTGGAGGAAGACCTCAAAGTGGAAATTAAAAAATTCTGGAAGGAAATGGAAAGATAATAAAATAAAAAGAAACATGATCTGAAGTCTGAAAAGATGAAGAGGAAAATGATGTAAAAGAATATAATAGAACTTTTTTTAAATAGAGAAAAATGAAGGAAAATGGGAATTAAGTAAAATGCTGCAAAACACAGAGAAGAATTTTAAAAGTAACGAAAATGAAATAGAAATTGTAGAGGAGCTAAAAAGCCTTAGAAAAAGCAATTGTTATAGAAGAGAAGCTGAAGGGATTAACATACACATAAATAAATATTGAAATAATCCAAAACAGTAGAACAGAATAAATATTTAGGTATATATAATTCAAGAAAACTTTTGTGAATAAAGATTTGAATTAGCATACTTAAAATGTCAAAAAGTCATGTGAACATCTACCAATAATCTTTCTACAAGTAAGTGTTTATTTGATTATGAAAATAGACTATAAAGAAAAGCCCACAAAAAATAATTTACTCATAACCCCACCAGAGATGCTAATCATTAATGTTTATTAATCTGTTTCAATTTTCCTGCACTTAACTCTGCATATAATATAATATATAATAACATATAATTTAATATTATATATGACAAAATATGGTATATAATAAAATATGTAATATATAAAATTATACTTAGACATATTTTTTACATTAAATATGTTAGGTATATTTAAACCCACTTTTAATTCTAATCTAAAATTATGTTGAAAAACACTCTCATGCTTATGGTAAAAAAAATTATACGAACAAAATTGCATTAAGTGAAAAGCTAATCATCTTCCCATCTCAGGCTTTTTTTCTCTTATCTTTCCAGGTATTTACACAAATGGAAACATACTATAAACAAAATTTGGACATTTTTTCCATTAATAATGCATTTATTTACAGACAGACTCTCAAAGGGTCAAACATCAACAATATAAGTCTACTCTACACTTTTTGATGGCCACGTGAATTCACATTAAAAGAAGTTACTATAATTTGCCTAAGTATACCATTAGCTTATTTTTGATCTTTAGCTTTTGCAACAATGTTGCTGTGGATATCTTGCATATAAATGTAAGATATGTGCTAGTATTTCTGTAAGATAAATACCCAGAAATGCAATTGTCGGGTAAAAATATAGGCACATTTAAATTTTTTACAACTATTATCATATGAATCTCTAAGTTTGTTACCATTTTTCATATTCGAAAAAATAGAGTGAAGCCATTTATGTTCTTTTGCCTTCACCACACTGTACATACCATTTTTTAAAAATCTCCACCAATATGATAAGTGAAGCAGTAGTACTTCCTTGCTATTTAACTAAAATTTTAAAATCATAAGGTTGCTCATCCTTACTGTCAACTTGCATTTTTTATATGAAAATTGACTGTTGATGAACATTTCTCATTTTACTATGGGGTAATTTTTGTTCTTGTATTGATTTACAGGAGCTCTTTATATATTAAATAAATCAATATTTCTGCATGTCATATATATTACAATTAGTCTTTGTCAGAATGCAGTTTCTTTACAGAAGCTGTTCATTTCTACTTCTATAGGCAAAACTTTTTAACTGTAATGAATGAAAAGTACTTTGTGACTTAATTATAAAGGCTTTCTTCCTCTATAATTCAATTTTTACTTTTCATAATTTCCTCTGCATTTAAACTCCTTATTAAAAATACTGCATAGGGGGTGCCTACGTGGTTCAGTGGGTTAAGGCCTCTGCCTTCTGCTCAGGTCATGATCCCAGGGTCCTGGGACAGAGCCCCGCATCGGGCTCTCTGCTCAGTGGGGAGCCTGCTTCCTCCTCTTTCTCTGCCTGCCTCTCTGCCTACTTGTGATCTCTGTCAAATAAATAAATAAAATATTTTAAAAAATACTGCATAGTATCCCATGGTATTGATGAATCATAATTTTTTAGCCTATACCTTGTTACTGGTTATTTGGTTATTTTGTTCCTTTTTTTTTTTTGGAATTCTGGGCAGTATTGAGAAGAATATCCATATGTTTTATATATATTATTATAGTTATCACTTTCCTAATTATAGATTATAATTATAATTACACTATAATTAGTGCCAAATAGCATTCTTACATTTAATATTTTACATTTGTAGCCTGCCAAATGGCCCTCCATGAACATTATAACGATTTACATGCCCACAAGCAATATATGTGAAATGTCATTTTTTGATACCATTACCAAAGCTGAGTATTATTAGTTTTAAATACATTTTCCAATTGTAAGTTTTATGGTCAAACTTAGAACAAAAAATTGCATTATTCATCCCCAGTCCTTTGTCTTTTACTACTTTTTACTCTAAACTTAGTTAGTTTTCTGTGCCACTCAGACAAAAGATTGACTCCAAGGATAAAGATGCCCCCTGGGCAAATGAGAGAGAAATTGCACAAAGAAAAATTCAGGTTGCTGCTTTTCCAAGTAAGAGGATCACTCTTTTCTAGAACATATTTAGATGCTTCTTTTCTTCACTCTAACAGCCCCATGTTTTGTATTGAAATAAAAACATCTTCTCAATTGCATTATGTCTCCTTCCACAGCCCATTTAAGCTTCTATTGTATTCTGTTCTCACTTGTCTGGGGAAAAGATGGACTATGTCTATGAGGCTGAGTGCGGCTCAGACTCCATATCATTTGCTTACATCCTCATCATCATGGGTGGCAGAGGAGGGCAATTCATTCTCTCTCCACTGAAACCCTTCCCTCACATGTGGTGCAAAGCTCCAGGCAGACAGGCTGGAGACTTACATGTCCTCCAAAGACTGCAGTTGTAAAACCGCTCTTGCAAGATCAGACCCTTGCTAATTACAATACCAACATCTATTAACTTTTTCATTCATCACCAATTTTCATTCATTTCTTAAGGCTAATACTAATTGCAACTTAAAAAAAATAATAATGCTAAATAGGGCAAGCAATCTGGGAACCCAAATGGTATATTCCCCTCCTGATACACATTCTCTCATTAGACACATTCACAGAGGAGGGGAAAAAATTCCTTCCAAAGTGCTGGCACTGCAAATTATTATTTTTATAAATTATATTTGTTCTAGGGTTATTGAATATACTATTTTTTTTAACTTACAAAGTGAGAGTTTGGGGATAATCGACTTGTTAAGCAGTCTCAACGGAGAATTTCAAATGAGGGAAAACATGGTGAAGAGGAAATAATAAGGGGAGGAAAGTACTAGATCTTGAAAAGTAATCTGGGATAAACCAAAGGGACTTTTAATAAACATGATCTTTGTTAAATTTGCTCTGTATATAGCCAGCAAAGATTCCAGAAATATTTTGCTACTTAAGAAAATAACCACTTCCCTAAAATGATTTTCTTGCCTGGTCTATTATCATCTAGCTACAATTATCATATCAATATGTTAACTAGAATAAAAATAAAACAGATATGTCCTACTGGCATGAGAAGGATACAGTTTTAGTTCCTTGATTTATCAGTTTGGTAAGAATCTATGGACATGTTTATCCTTATAATTAGTCATTTCCTAGTTAGGAAAATAAGAACCCTCATTTGTCCCCGTTACTTCCTGGAACTTTTGGCCACGGGATAAGTTTCCATTATTCAAAATCGCATTCTGTCCTTCTACTTCCTAGGCTATGTTTGCCATCTGTCAGAAGCCATACTAGCAGTTCATTTTATTACAGAATGGGTTAAAGTTGAAGAAAGTAAATAGAGTAATGAAGGAGTTAATAAACTCTGGTGTGTGTTCAGGCAAATGTCAACTAACTTGAGATGATAATCATCCTTACTGCTCTTCAGCTGTGTATGGGTGGCACCCAGATATGGGTTCCTCTTGTTCATGAGCTGCATTCAATTGTTGAAGAGGAGTTTTGGGTGTTGAGGTAATCCGAAGTAGTCATGGAAGCTGAGGTGATTCCCTAAGGATGGGAGGGAACCTCAGCCACAATGTCCTTAGCTCTCTGGACTTGATTCACAGAGTTTCTTTCCATTCAACACCCAGTCATGTTCAAATTTTCCAGAGCTGAGGAAGACCCTGTTATAGGAGCCATTTGATGACCACTCAAGGACTCAATATTTCCACGTGGCAGGTTTGAAGAGCTTTCTGACCCAAGATTTTAGGTTTCTCTCATCAGTAATAAAAAAATATGCTTCAACACAGAGAAGAGGGAAATAGAAACAAAGGGTACTTTTATTGTTAATACTGGCCTTATAAGAATTGCAAACACAATTAAGTCAACAGTTTATTACACAATAAAATAAGAGTCGTAATGAAGCTTACTCAGAAGTACTGCTTGTCAAATTACAGCTTCTGAAATATGATTGCAGGCAGCAAGGCCGGTGAAGGCAAACACTTATTCAGTGCCCCAAATAGGATTATGGAGAGTGAGAATAAATGAAAGGCAAACATAGCTCAAAATAAGAAATATGTCAGTTACAATGCAAGTTTTCTTACAATGAATCAGTTTCTTTTAAAAAAAATCTAAAAAGGTCTACAATACTTCCTTTTATCACTGTTCCTCATTTTTGTTATAGGGCCAGGTTGGTATCCTACTGAACCTTTGTATTTGGTGCTATGTTACTGTATTTTTTGTTGATTTCAGCTTTTGACACAGTACTGAGACCACCTCCCTGTCCCCTCCCCCTCCCCTCCACTACTACAGAAAAATAGCATATGGGACTGGACTTCCTCTCTGTGATCCAGGGAAGAGGCACCTATTCATTCCAGTATAGTCAGCAATCCTCTGGTGAAATACCATGTACATCTTAAGTAAATGTGAGCATTGTAGTTAAGCAGATGAACCATATTTGTAGCAAAATATAGATACCCTAAATCTTTAATAAGATTTTATTTAAAACCTTAATAGACGGAATTGACAAAATAAACAAAAACCAAATTATAAAAACCTTCCATAAGGCACCAGACACAGAATTTCACTACTAAATTCTTTCAAACATTCAAGACCACAAGTTTTTATATATTTAAACTCTCTGAGAGTTTCTTTCACAAATTAAGTCCTCACCATTTGTTTTCAGAGCCAAAGTAATAAATTATAAAGAGAATAGTTCAAAAACACTATAGTGGACAATTTACATTCATATAAACATAAAAAAATAAAACCTTTTATTAATCAATAATTTGATTCTCTGCCCAGAAAACAAAGTTAATCTTTGTTCGGTAAAATGTCCAAGAGCTATAGAAATAATTTTAATTCATTAATGAATGTATTATAATATCATTATTTCAACATCATCTAGTCGGGCTTTCTAAAAAAGAAATGCAAGGATGATTCAATATTAAGAAATCTATAATTTCATAATTTTTTCAATATATTAGCATCTTAATAAATTAACAAGAAACATTTTATATAAACTTTTGGACTAGGTTTTTTTTTAAAGATTTATTTATTTATTTGACATAGATCACAAGTAGGCAGAGAGAGAGGAAGGGAATCAGGCTCCCCAGTGAGCAGGGATCCCATTGTGGGGCTCGATCCCAGGACCCTGAGATCATGACCTGAGCTAAATGCAGAGGCTTTAACCCACTGAGCCACCCAGGTGCCCTGACCAGGTTATTTTTAATAGACTTTATTTTTTTTTATTTTTAAAATTTTTAATAAACATATAATGTGTTTTTATCCCCAGGGGTACAGGTCTGTGACTTGCCAGATTTACCCATTTCACAACACTCATCATAGCACATACCCTCCCCAATGTTCATATCCTCACCACCCTCTCCCGTCCCCACTCCCCCCAGCAACCCTCAGTCTGTTTTTTGAGATTGAGTCTTTTATGCTTTGTCTCCCTCCCGATCCCATCTTCTTTCATTTTTTCTTTTCCTAACCCCCAGCCCCCCCATGTTGCATCTCCACTTCCTCATATCAGGGAGATCATATGGTAGTTGTCTTTCTCTGACTGACTCACTTCGCTAAGCATAATTCCCTCTAGTTCCATCCACGTCATCGCAAATGGCAAGATTTCATTTCTTTTGATGGTTCCATAGTATTCCATTGTATATATATACCACAGCTTCTTTATCCATTCATCTGTCAATGGACATCTAGGTTCTTTCCATAGTTTGGCTATTGTGGACATTGCTGCTATAAACATTCGAGTGGATGTGCCCCTTCGGAGCACCATGTTTGTATCTTTGGGATATATACCCAGTAGTGCAATTGCTGGGTCATAGGGTAACTCTATTTTCAGCTTTTTGAGGAACCTCCAAACTGTTTTCCAGAATGGTTGCACCAGCTTGCATTCCCAACAGCAGTGTAGGAGGGTTCCCCTTTCTCCACATCCTCGCCAGCATCTGTCATTTCCTGACTTGTTAATTTTAACCATTCTGACTGGTGTGAGGTGGTGTCTCATTGTTGTTTTGATTTGTATTTCTCTGATGCCAAGAGATGTGGAGCACTTTTTCATGTGTCTGCTGGCCATCTGGATATCTTCTTTGCAGAAATGTCTGTTCATGTCCTCGGCCCATTTCCTGATTGGATTATATGTTCTTTGGGTGTTGAGTTTGCTAAGCTCTTTATAGATTTTGGATACTAGCCCTTTATCTGATATGTCATTTGCAAATACCTTCTCCCATTCTTTCATTTGTCTTTTGGTTTTGTTAACTGTTTCCTTTGCTGTGCAAAAGCTTTTGATCTTGATGAAATCCCAATAGGTCATTTTTGCCCTTGCTTCCCTTGCCTTTGGTGATGTTCCTAGGAAGAAGTTGCTGCAGCTGAGGTCAAAGAGGTTGCTGCCTGTGTTCTTCTCAAGGATTTTGATGGATTCCATTCTCACACTGAGGTCCTTCATCCATTTTGAGTCTATTTTCATGTGTGGTGTAAGGAAGTGGTCCAATTTCATTTTTCTGCAAGTGGCTGTCCAATTTTCCCAGCACCATTTGTTGAAGAGGCTGTCTTTTTTCCATTTGGACATTCCTTCCTGCTTTGTCGAAGATTAGTTGACCATAGAGTTGAGGGTCTATTTATGGGCTCTCTATTCTGTTCCATTGATCTATGTGTCTGTTTTTGTGCCAGTACCATACTGTCTTGATGATGACAGCTTTGTAATAGAGCTTGAAGTCTGGAATTGTGATGCCATCAACTTTGACTTTCTTTTTCAATATTCCTCTGGCTATTCGAGGTCTTTTCTGGGTCCATATAAGTTTTAAGATTATTTGTTCTATTTCTTTGAAAAAAATGGATGGGATTTTGGTAGGGATTGCATTAAAAGTGTAGATTGCTTTAGGTAGAATAGACATTTTCACAATATTTGTTCTTCCAATCCATGAGCATGGAATATTTTTCCATTTCTTTGTGTCTTCCTCAATTTCTTTCATGAGTACTTTATAGTTTTCTGAGTACAGATTCTTTGCCTCTTTGGTTAGGTTTATTCCTAAGTGTGTTATGGTTTTGGGTGCAATTGTAAATGGGATTGAATCCTTAATTTCTCTTTTGTTGTTGGTGTAAAGAAATGCACCTGATTTCTGTGCATTGATTTTATATCCTGACACTTTACTGAATTCCTGTACAAGTTCAAGTAGATTTGGAGTGGAGTCTTTTGGGTTGTCCATATGTAGTATCATATCATCTGCAAAGAGTGATAGTTTGACTTCTTCTTTGCTGATTTGGATGCCTTTAATTTCTTTTTGTTGTCTGATTGATGAGACTAGGACTTCTAGTACTAGGTTGAATAGCAGTGGTGATAATGGACATCCCTGCCATGTTCCTGACCTTAGCGGAAAGCTCTCAGTTTTTCTCCATTGGGAATGATGATATTTGCAGTGGATTTTTCATAGATGGCTTTGATAATATTGAGGTATGTGCCCTCTATCCCTACACTTTGAAGAGTTTTAATCAGGAAAGGAAGCTGCACTTTGTCAAATGCTTTTCCAGCATCTATTGAGAGTATCATATGGTTCTTGTTCTTTCTTTTATTAATGTGTTGTATCACATTGATTGATTTGCAGAGGTTGAACCAACCTTGCAGCCCTGGAATAAATCCCACTTGGTCGTGGTGAATAATCCTTTTAACATACTGTTGGATCCTATTGGCTAGTATTTTGGTGAGAATTTTCACATCTGTGTTCATCAAGGATATTGGTCTGTAATTCTTTTTTGGTGGGATCTTTGTCTGGTTTTGGGATCAAGGTGATGCTGGCCTCATAAAATGAGTTTGGAAGTTTTCCTTCCATTTCTATTTTTTGAAACAGTTTCAGGAGAATAGGAATTAATTCTTCTTTAAATGTTTGGTAGAATTCACCTGGGAAGCCATCTGGCCCTGGGCTTTTGTTTGTTTGGAGATTTTTGATGACTGTTTCAATCTCCTTACTGGTTATGGGTCTGTTCAGGTTTTCTATTTCTTCCTGGTTCAGTTGTGGTAGTTTATATGTCTCTAGAAATGTATCCATTTCTTCCAGATTGTCAAATTTGTTGGCGTAGAGTTGCTCATAGTATGTTCTTATAATTGTTTGTATTTCTTTGGTGTTTGTTGTGATCTCTCCTCTTTCATTCATGATTTTATTTATTTGGGTCCTTTCTCACTTCTTTTTGTTAAGTTTGGCCAGGGGTTTATCAGTCTTATTAATTCTTTCAAAGAACCAGCTCCTAGTTTCCTTGATTTGTTCTATTTTTTTCTAGTTTCTATTTCATTGATTTCAGCTCTGATCTTTATGATTTCTCTTCTCCTGCTGGGTTTAGGCTTTCTTTCTTGTTCTTTCTCCAGCTCCTTTAGGTGTAGGGTAGGTTGTGTACTTGAGACCTTTCTTGTTTCTTGAAAAAGGCTTGTACCACTATATATTTTCCTCTCAGGACTGCCTTTGTTGTGTCCCATGGATTTTGAACCATTGTGTTTTCATTATCATTTGTTTCCATGAATTTTTTCAATTCTTTAATTTCCTGGTTGACCCATTCATTTTTTAGAAGGATGCTGTTTAGTCTCCATGTATTTGGGTTCTTTCCAAATTTCCTCTTGTGATTGAGTTCTAGCTTCAGAGCATTGTGGTCTGAAAATGAATATGCAGGGAATGATCCCAATCTTTTGATATTGGTTGAGACCTGATTCATGAGCCAGGATGTGGTCTATTCTGGAGAATGTTCCATGTGCACTAGAGAAGAATGTGTATTCTGTTGCCTTGGGATGGAATGTTCTGAATCTATCTGTGATGTCCATCTAGTCCACTGTGTCATTCAAGGCCTTTATTTCCTTGTTGATCTTTTGCTTGGATGATCTGTCCATTTCAGTGAGGGGAGTGTTAAAGTCCCCTACTATTATTGTATTATTGTCAATGTGTTTCTTTGATTTTGTTATTAATTGGTTTATATAGTTGGCTGCTCCCATGTTAGGGGCATAGATATTTACAATTGTTAGGTCTTCTTGTTGGACAGATCCTTTGAGTATGATATAGTGTCCTTCCTCATCTCTTATTATAGTCTTTGGCTTAAAATCTAATTGATCTGATATAAGGATTGCCATCCCAGCTTTCTTCTGATGTCTATTAGCATGGTAAACTGTTTTCCACCTCCTCACTTTAAATCTGGGGGTGTCTTCGGGTCTAAAATGAGTTTCTTATAGGCAGTATATTGACGGGTTTTGTGTTTTTATCCATTCTGATGCCCTGTGTCTTTTGATTGGGGCATTTAGCCCATTAACATTCAGGGTAACTATTGAGAGATATGAATTTAGGGCCATTGTATTGCCTGTAAGGTGACTATTACTGTGTATTGTCTATGTTCCTTTCTGATCTACTACTTTTAGAATCTCTCTTTGCTTAGAGGACCCCTTTCAATATTTCCCATACACCTGGTTTGGTGTTTGCAAATTCTTTTCATTTTTGTTTGTCCTGGAAGCTTTTTATCTCTCCTTCTATTTTCAATGATAGCCTAGCTGGATATAGTATTTTTGGTTGCATGTTTTTCTCATTTAGTGCTCTGAATATATCATGCCAGTTCTTTCTGGCCTGCCATGTCTTTGTGGATAAGTCTCCTGCCAATCTAATATTTTTACCCTTGTATGTTACAGACTTCTTTTCCCGGGCTGCTTTCAGGATTTTCTCGTTGTCGCTAAGACTTGTAAATTTTACTATCAGGTGACAGGGTGTGGACCTATTTTTATTGATTTTGAGGGGGCATTCTTTGCATCTCCTGGATTTTGATGTTTTTTCCCTTTGCCATATTAGGGAAATTCTCTACAATAATTCTCTCCAATATACCTTTTGCTCCCCTCTCTCTTTCTTCTCCTTCTGGAATCCCAATTATTCTAATGTTGTGTCACTTATCTCTCGAATTCTCTCCTCATGGTCCAGTATTTGTTTGTCTCTCTTTTGCTCAGCTTCTTTATTCTCTGTCATTTGGTCTTCTATGTCACTAGTTCTTTCTTCTGTCTCATTTATCCAAGCAGTAAGAGCTTCCATTTTTTATTGCACCTCATTAATAGCATTTTTTAATTTCAATTTGGTTAGATTTTATTTCCTTTATTTCTCCAGAAAGGGCTTTTATCTCTCTGGAGAGTGTTTCTCTAATATCTTCCATGCCTTTTTCGAGCCCGGCTAGAACCTTGAGAATTATCATTCTGAACTCTAGATCTGTCATATTACCAATGCCCATATTGATTATGTCCCTAGCCTTTGGTACTTCTTCTCGTTCTTTTTGTGGTGAGTTTTTCCGCCTTGTCATTTTGTCCAGATAACAATATATAAAGGAGCAAATAAAATGTTAAAAGGGTCGCAAGGACCCCAGGAAAATGTCCTTTAACCAAATCAGAAGAGACCCCAAATCTGGGAGGGAGAAAGGGGATAAACAAGAAAAAAAAATAGAAAAGAAAAAAAGAAAAGAAAACAAATAAGGAAAAAATATTAAAAAAAGAAAATATATGTATATATAAAAAATATAGTTAGATACAATGGAGGATAAAATATGACTATAATAATGAAAGTTCAAAAAAAGAGTATTATTATTATTATTTTTGGTAAGGTATTGTTAAGATAAACTAGTTAAAAAAAAGTTAAAAGAGGAAAGGGTAAAAGTTAAAAAAAAATTTAGCAGAAGAAAAAAGAAAAAAAAAATTAACTGCAAGACTAAAGAATCATGGGGAGAAAGCCATGAATTCCTTACTTTGTTTTCTCCTCCTCTGGAATTCCAGTGTTCTCCTTGGTAAGTGAACTTGGTCTTGGCTGGGTTTCTTGCTGATTCTCTGTGGGAGGGGCCTGTTGTAGTGATTCTCAATTGTCTTTGCCCAAGGCGGAATTGCCCCGCCCTTATCAGGAGCCAGGCTAAGTAATCCGCTTGGGTTTGCTTTCCGAAGCTTTTGTTCCCTGAACACTTTCTGTAGAGTTCCAGAGGGTGGGAATGATAATGGCGGCCTCCCAATCTCTGGCCCAGAGGAGCTGAGAGCTCGGGGTCCCTCTCCTCAATGCACC
>PISX010036795.1:0-11619 GCA_004024625.1 Mellivora capensis | reverse complement strand
AAGGGAGTTGAGGGAAATTGGGGGGGAGATGAACCATGAGAGACTATGGACTCTGAAAAACAACCTGAGGGTTTTGAAGGGGCGGGGGGTGGGAGGTTGGGGGAGCCAGGTGGTGGGTATTGTGGAGGGCACGCATTGCATGGAGCACTGGGTGTTGTGTAAAACTATGAACTCTGTTACGCTGAAAAGAAATAAAAAATAAAATATTAATAAAAAAAAGGATCATAGGGACATAAAATGATGAGACATAAAAATCAAATACTAAAATGGCAGATGAAAACTGAAATTTATCACTAATTACATTAAATCTGAGTGAACTAAACACTCTAATCACAAGTCAGAGATCGTCAGGGTGCCTGGGTGGCTTAGCTGGTTCAGGGTCTGACTCTTGATTTTGGCACTGGTCATTTTTGCAGAGTCGTGGGATTGAGTCCCACATCATTCTCTGACCTCAGCATGGAGTCTGCTTGTCCCTCTCCCTCTGCCCTCCCCTCAGTCACACATGCTCTATATCTATCTCTAAAATACATACATACATACATACAGACAGACAGACAGACAGACATAAAATCCAAAGAAAAAGAGATTGTTATACTGGATTAGAAAACAAAAAACAAAATATAAGATCTCACTACATGCTTTTTAAAATTAATAATTTTTTCTACTTTATCAAAGCCATTCTTTATTTTTTTAAGTAGGCTTTGCACACAATGTGGGGTTTGAACTCACAACCCCAAGATAAAAGTCTCATATTCTACCAACTGAGCCAGCCAGGTGCTCCTATATGCTTTCCTATACAAACTTATAGTCCTAGTAAGGAAGTGCAGACAACTAAATGTACATAATGTGGTACCTGAATGACATCCAGAATGGAAAAAAGACTTGAGGGTAAAGCTGAAGAAATCCAAATGAAGTATGGACTTCCATCAACAATATATCAATATTGGTTCATAATTGTGACAAATATGCCATAATAATATTAGATGTTAATAGTAGGAAAACTGAGTGTGGGGTATAAGGGAATGCTCTGTTTTCTCCTTGTAATTTTTCCAGAAACCCAAAACTATTCTAAACTTTGAAATATAATTTAAAAATTGTTAACCTGAAATGAAAATTTAAATGGAAATGAAGCCAGAAGAACTAAAACAATTTGAAAAATAGAACAAGATGAAGGACTTAACCTTGATTTCAAAACTTTCTTCAAAGCTATATTAGTTAAACCAGTGTGGTATTGGCATAAAGACAGACATAGAAATCAATGGAACAGATCTGATTTTTGTTGTGAATGTGTTGTAGGAAAGTCTTTTCAACAGTTAGTGCTAGAAAAGTTGGATATCAATATGCAAAAGCAAAGAAAAAACTTCGATACATCACACCATACAAATATACAAAATAAATAATCTTGAAGTGGATCAACGATCTAAATTGGAAAGGTAAACTATACACGTATTGGAAGAATTTTTAGAGGTAATTTTTATGATCTTGTGTTAGGTACAAAGGAGGGTATAGGGAAGTTCTGGAATAAGAGATGTTTTGTGTTTAATAGCTCTTTGTTAATCCGAACTAGGTCACTCCACTAGCCACTGGTCCTATTCAGAATATGTCATGAGGGATCCAGCACGACCACCAGCAGATTGGATTGGATGCTAATGTTTGATCCTAGCAGAATATCATTCTAGCCACCATCACAAACAATGGCTCCTCTGTCTATTCCAGTGTTCATAATTCTGGAAGGAGTATGCATTTCAATACCCTTTCAGCCACTTCTTGAATAAAGAGCAGGAGTGTGGGAAAAGGAAGAGTATCATATAGTTGCCCAGTATACAAATGCTGACTGAAACCAAAAGCAAGAGTTTGGGAGACGATGTGAAGCTTGGGGGAGATGGAAAAGATACCAAGACACCTCATTTATTCTGCTGAAGTGTGAATTAAATTCATGTAATGTATCTTAGGTGCTTTAGAGAACATTTCATTCTTTCATTCATCCACATGCTGATGCTCTGCATAAAGAGGAGGGACAAAATAAATGTGAGCAAATACAATTAAAAAAAAGTGGCAAGAAATCAGAATTCCCATTCTGTTCCTTGACATGTCCACCTTTATCCCTTTGTTGCCATCCTTCAGCTTTTTGATCCTCTCCAATCTCCTGGAACTTTATTCAGAATTTTTTTAACCATATAGTGAATTTCAAACACTGGTACACTTATGGTAGTCAGACTTCATTTTGGCATAGGTTACCATTGGTTGCACATTCTGACCACATCCTTAAGTGGACCATTCTGCCCAATGTTGTGTCTAATAACCCTGATGTTATACAGTGATTACCCCCGTTACCCTCATCTAGGGTTGACTGTCCTCTGGCTGGGGACTGGTATAGTGTGGATTAACTCACATGACTGATGACATTTACTCTCTAGGAAATCTCAGTGCTGCAGATTAGAAGGCAGATGCCAATTTTCTCTTCTACTTCCATCATAGCTCTCTTCTCATCTTCATTTATCTCCTTCTCAGCATGTAAGTTTAACAGGCATTTTCAATGTTAGCCTGCTGCTGTACAGAAATGCAGCAGAATCTTGGAGTGGTTGAGTAAATTTAATATTCTACACTCAGTGAAGACAACTATTTTTTATTTAATGAGATTGTAAAAGTAATGGTGGTTGAGTTTAAGGAAAAAAGATGATTTTTTATCTTGTTAAGAAGCAGGTGGGTGATAAAAAGTTGAAATGAAGCAAATAGATTTATGTCTTATAATTTCATTTTGGATAAATTGGAAATTACTTTAAGTGGAAAGAAAGATTGTGATGTCTGTCCAATTTCTTTTTCTATACTTTATCTTGTGTTTATTTGGTAGCCTCAACCTATGCTTGGTACATCATTCTATCAATCCTCAGTATCCAAATAACTAAAAAACCTAAGTCTCTGGCATATATAATTCTGGATATTATTTTTCAAAGGAGTTTTTCATAGGAGAAGGTTAATTTGAAAGGTGTTAAGTGTGACTTAGTTGAAAAAAATCAATATTTTGAACATTCCTTTTTATAAAATGTGAATAGTTACTGTTGTGAATCAATGAAAAAATCTGCTTTTAGTAGATATCCAAATTCTTTTGGTACAAAGCTCTCTTTATTTTTCTAGAAAGAACATTACTGAGAAAGTATAAGATGCATACCTTAGTGGAGAGACCTTGATATCAGGGACAATCCTAATGGGAGCCTTTATTTATTCTTTTTTATTGTTAACATACCATATATTATTTGTTTCAGGAGTACAGATACATGATTCATCAGTCTTACACAACACACAGTACTCACCACAATATATATCTTACCCAACGTCCATAACCCAGCCAGTCCTCTCCCGCCCTTTCCCTCCATCAACCCTCAGTTTGTTTCCAGAGATTAGGAGTCTCTTATGGTTTGTCTTCCTCTCTGGTTTCATCTTGTGTCAATTTTTTCTCTCTTCCTCTATGATCTTTTCCCTTTGTTCTTAAATTTCCCATATCACTGAGATCATATGATAATTGTCTTTCAATGATTGACTCATTTTGCATAGCATAATACCCTCTAGTTCCATCCATGTCTTTGCAAAAGGCAAGACTTCATATTTTTGATGGTTGGTTAGTATTCCATTGAATACAAATGCCACATCTTCCTTATCCATTCATCTGTTGGTGGACATCTGTGCTCTCTCCATACTTTGGCTATTGTGGACATTGCTGTTACAAATAGAAATAAAAGGCATTTGAATCAGCAAATAAGAAGTAAAACTCTCACTCTTTACAGATGATAGGACACTTTATGTGAAAAACTCAAAAGGCGCCACCCTAAAACTGCTAGAACTCATACAGGAGTTCCGTAAAGGGGCTCCTGGGTGGCTCAGGTGGTTGGGCAACTGCCTTCGGCTCAGGTCATGATCCCGGACTTCCAGGATCGAGTCCCGCATTGGGCTCCCTGCTCTTTGGGGAGTCTGCTTCTCCCTCTGACCTTCTCCTCTCCCATGCTCTCTCTCACTCATTCTCTCTCAAATAAATAAATAAAATCTTTAAAAAAAATAAAAAAAAAGAAAGGAGTTCCATAAAGTGTCAGAATATAAAATGAAGGCACAGAAATAAGTTATCTTTCCATACAGCAATAATGAGACAGAAGAAAGAAAATTAAGGTGTGCCTCCCATTTAGAGTAACACCCAAAATCATAAGATACCTAGGAATAAACCTAAGCAAAGAGGCAAAGGATCTGTACTCAGAAAACTATAGAATATCATGAAAGAAATTGAGGAAGACACAAAGAAATGGAAACCCATTCCATGCTCACATATTGGGGCAAGAAATATTGTGAAAATGTCTATGCCACCTGGAGCAATCTACACAATCAATGCAGTCCCTGTCAAAATATCATCAACTGTTACCACAGAACTGGAGTAAATGATACTAAAATTTGTATAGAACCAAAAAGGACTCCAAATATCCAAAAGAATGTTGGAAAAGAAAACCAATGCTGGTGGCATCACAATCTGGACTTCTATTGCAAAGCTATAATCATCAAGACACTATGGTACTGGCACAAAAGCAGACATATATGTCAATGGAACAGAATAAAGAGCTCAGAAATGGACCCTCAGTTCTATGGTCAACTAATATTTGACAAATTAGGAAAGAGTATTCACTGGAAACAAAGTTTCTTCAACAAATGTTGTTGGGAAAATTGGAAAGCCACATGAAATGGGACAATTTCCTTACACCATACACAAAAGTAGATTCACAATGGGTGAGATACCTCAACGTGGGAAAATAATCCATCAAAATCCTTCAGGAGAAGACAGGCAGCAACCTCTTTGACCTTGGACCCAGCAACTTCTTACTAGACTCATTTCCAAAGGCAAGGGCAGAAATGAACGATTGGGAACTCATCAGGATAAAAGGCTATCACACAACAAAGGAAACAGTCAACAAACCAAAAGACAACTGACAGAATGGGAGAAGATATTTGCAAGTGACATATCAAATACAGGGCTAGTATCCAGAATCCATAAATAACTTATAAAACTCAACACCCAAAAGAACAGATAATCCAATCAAGAAATGAGCAGAAGACATGAACGGACATTTCTGTAAAGAAGACATACAAATGTCTAACAGACACATGGAAAAGTGCTCATCATCATTCAGCATCAGGGAAATCCAAATCAAAGCCACAGTGAGATACCACTGCACACCAGTCAGAATGGCTAAAATTAACCAGTCAGGAAATAACAGGCATTTGCGAGGATGTGGAGAAAGGGGAACCCTCCTGCACTATTGGTGGGAATGCAAGCTGGTGAAGCCACTCTCGAAAACAGTATGCAGTTCCTCAAATAGTTGAAAATAGAGCTACCTATGACCCAGAAATTCCACTACTGATAAGATACACACATAGTGATTTGAAGGGACACGTGCACCTGAATGTGTATAGAAGCAATGTCCACAATAACCAAACTATGGAAAGAGCTTAGATCTCCATCAACATATGAATGGATAAAGAATATGTGGTATATATATACTATGGAATATAATGCAGCCCTCAAAAAAACCCATGAACTCTCGCCATATGCAATGACATGAATGGAACTAGAGGGTATTATGCTAAGCGACATAAGTCAATCAGAGAAAGAGAATTATCATATGATCTCATTGATATGAGGAATTAAAAAAATAAGAGAGAGCGTCATAGGGGAAGGGAAGGAAAAATGGAACAAGACAAACCCAGAGACAGAGACAAACCATAAGAAACACTTAATCTCAGGAAACAAACAGGGTTGCTAGAATGAAGGGAGGGTGCACAGGATGGCATCACTGGGTGATGGACATTGGAAAGGGTATGTACTATGGTGAGTGTTGTTAATTGTTTAGGACTAATGAATCACAGATCCATACCCCTGAAACAAATAATACATCATATGTTAGCTTAAAAAAGGAAGTAATCAAATATCATGAACTGATATGGAAAAGACACCAACATAATCACATTACTAAGGCAATTCAGTTGGAAAACAGGAAAAGATAAGCTTAAATTCAATCATAAAAGACAATGATGAGATTTTAAGATATTTGAAACTCTAAATATCTTTATTTCATTTGCAATTGCCATGTTTTGTCTACTTTTCATTTTTTAAAAAGAGTTTATTTATTTGAAAGAGAGAGTGCATATGAACAGGGGGAAGGAACAGAGGGAGGGGCAAGCAGACTCCATGCTGAGCTCAGAACATGAAATGGAGCTCATTTCAGGACCCCAAGATCATGACGTGAGCTGCAATTAAGAGTCTGTAGCTCAATTCACTAAGGCACCTAGGCACCTCTTCATTTTTTATTGTATTAAATGTACTACATAAAATGTGCTAAACTAAATATAATAAACTAAAATCAGACCTTTAACTATTGTATTTTAAATTTTACAATACTTTGTATCGTGCTACCCATGCAATAAAGGTATAATTATTTTAGGGCGCATAAGTGGCTCAGTGGGTTAAGTCTCTGCCTTCAGCTCTGGTCATGATCTCAGGGTCCTGGGATCAAGTCCCACATCGCGCTCTCTGTTTGGCGGGGAGCCTGCTTCCTCCTCTCTCTCTCTCTGTCTGCCTCTCTGTCTGCTTGTGATCTCTCTCTGTCAAATAAATAAATAAAATTTTAAAAATGTATAATTATTTTAGCAATGGACCATGTGACTAAATTTGCTTAAAACGGAAATATCAGTTTCAATGGACTATTTCCCAATTGCATCATGATCTTGTATCTATAATTTCAGAGCTCAATTTACATGCAAATACATTTAGAGATTGGTCTCTTCCAAACTATTGCCTCTGGTAGATATTGACAAATCTATAACTTGAGATAATCTCTCTTTTACATGAACATTCTCTTGTGAATATTAAAAACTATTCTTAGGCAGTGAATAGCAAATAAGTTATTTGCTTTCAAAATTAAAATAGTCAACCAACTGTAAATGATTAATGTATCTTAACAATTAAGATGAAAGACAATGACTTGCTGGCAGAAGAAACTTTATATTAGGCATAGAGAGAGAAGAGGAAGTTTGAACTGGTATTCATACACCAAAGGACAGAGTAAGTGGCAAATTGAAATGCAGAGAGAAAATAGCCTGTTAAGTTTTGGTGATTTAGAAGAAATCTTGTGACAGCATTTTAAATTCAGATGGGTAAGGACAAATGTGAGTCACAGGCTAGACTGTTGTTCGGGATTTGTCTGTAGGGGAAAGCAGAGCTTCCAGGCCTATTAAGAACAGAAATAAGAAAAAAAAAAAAAGAACTTTCCTATTTGTGCTCAGAAATCAAATCTGAGGACTGGGAGAAATGTTATGCCATACACTTCCTTTTAATTTGCCAGACAAGAGCAATTTAAATGATCTAGTTCAAGGAAGGAATGGATAAAAAGTATACCAATTATTCTTTCTACTTCATCATAAAAGTAGTCTCTTTATGGATTTTTTGTGGATATTTCATTCTAATATTGAAGTACCTATTACATATTTTGATAGGTCATCAATAATTTGAACAAAGAAAATCATAACTACATTTTAAAGTACTCCAGTGATGCTCAAGAGACCCACGGTTTGCAAGAGGGCATCAGGATTTGTTTTGTTGTTGTTGTTGTTGTTTTACTATTCAGTTAGCCACTGTGTACTACATCATTAATTTTTGATGTAGTGTCCAGTGATTCATTTGCATGCAACACCCAGTGTTCATCACAATATGTGCCTTCCTTAATGCCCATCACCTGATTACCCCATCCTCCCATCCCCCTCCCTTCTGTAACCCTCAGTTTGTTTCCTGGAGTCCAGGGTCTCTCATGGTTTGTCTCCCTCTCTAATTTCTTCTTACTGATGAATTAGTTAATTAATTCAAGTAACAGTTATTGACAAATCTATGTAGAAGTTATTGGTCGCTTTGCTAGAGTTGCTGCAAAATTCTATGGGATTTCCATTATCCTGTGGTAGAAAAGCATGAAAAAATAAACAAAAATATGAATAAATTACAAAAACTAATTAAGCAAACCATCCAGTTCTGTGATAGAAAAAGATAGGGATAGAGTACTGTACCATTCAGGAGGATGATCACAGGGGCCTAAAGAGATATACTTTACTAAGAACTGAATGAAGAAGAGGCAGATGGATGATAACCAGAGAAACAGCCTTCCTTTTAGGTAGGGACCACAAATTCAAAGCTTCAAAAGGGAAAGAGCTAGGATCTGGTTTGTTAATTTGCTGTTGAATCCCCAGTACCTGGAAAATATGGAGTACATTTTAAATGTGAAGTTAACATATTATGATATATTTTTTACATCTGGAAAGATTAAATAGTGGTGAGTTTTTTTATTTGCAGAGGACCCAGTACACATTTAGGAAGCTGGAAGTCATATATGAATCTTCTGCTTCCTTGAGTTTTGTTATAGTTGGTATTTCCCTAATATACTGGGGTTTTTTTTGAAAAATAAATTTATTACATATGATCAGAAGACAGTTGTTGCTGATATATATTCTCTCAAAGTTGTGGAAAATTTCAATATAAAATACAATTTTACACACCACACATTCGCAGGGTCCTTGAGGATCTCCACACATTTTTTGTGCTGGTTGACTTTCAGGGGGGAGACCTGGTCCCAGCCTTGAAGCTGCAGAAGGTTAAGTTTGCTACTCAAGGTGGCTGGACTTTTCCCAGCCATAAGGATGTGATTCTACTTCTGAGATGAGTGGCCTTCTCTAAATGGACCTATAAAGCCCCCTGAAAGCAGGAAGGAGAAAAGACAGGAGAGAGGGACTGGGGCTGAACCAGGGGACCTCCGGGGGGAGGACTGCCCTATAACAAAGGTAGGGAACTCCACAGAAAGACTTTCACCTAGTAGTTTCTAGAACTGGAAGAGGGGCTCTGGCAGAACATTCAAAGGGATCCCGGAGTACCCAGGATGCCAGGGAGGTCCATGTCCTGGGTTAATGAGAAGTCCTGGCCAATGGGCCCCAGTCTTGGAAGTCACCGGTCAGGTTGTTGTGCCAGGACAGCCCTCGACTAAGACAGCTGGGCCCGCATGACCACACTGGAGTTGGTCACACAGGCTCCATAGTGACCACCCTAGAACTGCGTGTCCTGGCCCCAGTGTTGGATAGACACAAAGCGGACACCCATCTTGACACTGGAGAACCCGTGGGTGACCTGAATGGAGACAGTGTTGTTCAACTGTTGGATGGGAGTGGGCACAGCATAGAACTATCAAGCACAGTCTGGCTGGCGTCTAGAAGTTGGACAAGGAGTCAATACATACAGCCTCTGTTGCATTGGACTCCCCACCAATCATAAACAGAAATATCAGTCTTCCACTCTCTAGAAGCCCTGGCCACAACCCTCCTCCTCCAGGTCCAACACCTGTTTTTTGTGACACCAGCCCAAGGAAGACATGAAGCAGGACTTGAAGGGGACCCAGGGCACCATTCACCTGTTACCTCCATGACCCAGCCATCCCCACCAGGCTGCACCATCCGTTTCTGAAGGCCTTCCTGGCTGCAGGGGTTGAGGGTGAGGTTGCATCCCAATGGACTGTGCTGATAGAAGCTGCCCAGGAGGCAGGGGCTGCCATCACAGGCGGATGGGTGGGGGAGGACTGGGGGCAGGCAGATGTGATCAAGCAACAGCAGGGTACCATGGTCTCAGGGGGGTATGAGCAGCCAAAGGTCTGCCCTCCACCAAGGCACCTAAGCCCTGGCACACTCTGCAGCAGCACCCCAGCAGCATGTGCAGGCGGCATAGCTCAGCACCACTGGGAGCAGCTCCAGTGTCAGTTGGCTCAGGTCCAGTACCTCCTCGGGTTTGGGCTTTGCCATGGGAGTAGGGCAGCCCGGCCTCAGGAGGCCAAGATGCCCATGGTCATCCACCCAGCCCGAGCCAGGCCCATCGGTGACTTGAATCAGAGTTGGGGATTCTTGCCAGCTATTTCTCTCCTTACATAATATACTATTAATTCATTTGATTTATCAATGTGTTCTCAAACCTACAAACAGTTTTGTTTTATTGCTTTCCATTAACTATGACAATTAATTACTAATTTCACAATAGGCAATGTGAAAAAAATTTACTTGAACTTTGTCTGAATGGACACAAAAGTGCAAAAGGCTTCACATAAGAAGGTGGAATCCTGGAACTAAACATTCATGTAGGGGAAAACAAACAAACAAACATGGGACATGCCTTTTATATATGTTAAGAGCAATATTTATTTCAATGCACATGATGAATATTTTTATCAACTAGGTTTTTATTTGAACAAATTTACAATATTCCTAGTGAATTATGGAAGGTGTTTAACTTGGAAAATAAGTAAAAACAAGGTAACATTGAATTGTAAAAATATTGAGGTTAAAAATACTAGATGCATTAAAATATTTTTAGCATATTGTACTGCTGGAAAGGCTACAACTTCTTTCCACCTTGCAAACTTCCCACTTGGTTAGGTAGACTTGTTTAAAATCCTTGAAGTGAGTCACTGTGAAGAACCTCTTGGAAACATACAGAGTGCTTCTTACTGAGTGTCATCCTACTACTAGGGCAATTTCACATTTGTTACTATGGCAAAATTTCAAATTATTTTTGTGTTCTACTTTAATCTCTGGACATAAATAATCAATATCATAGACTCTTTTGCCTGAAACTTAGATTACGCTTGAAGTAGCGACTTTCTATTTAAAAGAAAATATAATATACCAGTACAGAAATCTAATTTTCTTAAATCATCTCTCTCCCTAGTGCATTGTCTTTCCATTGCTTATGTATTTTTCACTTGTAACTATTGTCAGACTTGTTGCAATTCATGACTGAAATTACTCCCAAGGACCACAACAGTTTTAAATTAGTGTTTGCTTCATTTAGTCCTGAAAATAATTTTCGTTAAAATTTAAAAATATTCTTATATTATATGGTGTTCTACATGCAAAAGATAAAATCCAGAGACCAAATTGTTTATTAACTAGGTTGAACAGTCAAGTAATAGTTATGAAAGTAATTCACTGGGGTTTATTTCACTAGACAGTAAAAACATGAAAGTAGGTACATTATATATCCTGGCTACACATTATTATTTAATTCCCTTCAGCTTTCAGTGGCCTTATCTAATTTACTAGGTACTTTTTACCCTTTGTTCCGTGAATGATTTAATTGGTGATCATTGGAAAAGCAAGTAAGAAAAGGGACATAAGAGTTTGTGAGACTTGAAGATGTTGATTTAAAAATAAGCATAATTGGGGGCCCCTGGGCCATGCTCTTGGTTTTGGCTCAGGTCATGATCTCAGGGTCCTGAGATGGAGCCCTATGTCAAGTTCCATGCTCAGTGAGGAGTTTCCTTACAACTCTCCCTCTCCTTCTCTTTCTGCTCACCCACAATTTCTTCCTCTCCCTCTCTCAAATAAAAGCATAACTGGTTTGATATAACAAATAAGGAGCCTAGAAATTGTCACTCCATCCTAACAAGCAAAAAGCTGAAAAATAAGCAGCTCTCCTTAGATTTTTCGGAGTGAGTTCATGGACAAATCCCTGCTACTAAAACTGGAGCCAGAGACAGGCAGATACAGAGAATTAGAACCTTCCAG
>PISX010036794.1:0-11622 GCA_004024625.1 Mellivora capensis | reverse complement strand
CTTCAATAAATGGTGCTGGGAAAATTGGACAGCTATATGTAGAAGAATGAAACTCGATCATTCTCTTACACCGTACACAAAGATAAACTCGAAATGGATAAAAGACCTCAACGTGAGACAGGAATCCATCAGAATCCTAGAGGAGAACATAGGCAGTAACTTCTTTGATATCAGCCCAGCAACTTCTTTCAAGATATGTTTCCAAAGGCAAAGGAAACAAAAGCAAAAATGAACTTTTGGGACTTCATCAAGATCAAAAGCTTCTGCACAGCAAAGGAAACAGTCACCAAAACAAAGAGGCAACCCATGGAATGGGAGAAGATATTTGTAAATAGCAGTACAGACAAAAGGTTGATATCCAGGATCTATAAAGAACTTCTCAAACTCAACACACACAAAACAGATAATCTATCAAAAAAAATGGGCAGAAGATATGAACAGACACTTCTCCAATGAAGACATCCAAATGGCTATCAGACACATGAAAAAATGTGCATCATCACTAGCCATCAGGGAGATTCAAATTAAAACCACATTGAGATACCACCTCACACCAGTTAGAATGGCCAAAATTAGCAAGACAGGAAACAACGTGTGTTGGAGAGGATGTGGAGAAAGGGGAACCCTCTTACACTGTTGGTGGGAATGCAAGTTGGTGCAGCCATTCTGGAGAACAGTGTGGAGATTCTTCAAGAAATTAAAAATAGAGCTTCCCTGTGACCCTGCAATTGCGCTACTAGGTATTTACCCCAAAGATATAGATGTAGTGAAAAGAAGGGCCACCTGTACCCCAATGTTCATAGCAGCAATGGCCACTGTCGCCAAACTGTTGAAAGAACCAAGATGCCCTTCTACGGATGAATGGATAAGGAAGATGTGGTCCATATACACTATGGAGTATTATGCATCCATCAGAAAGGATGAATACCCAACTTTTGTAGCAACATGGATGGGACTGGAAGAGATTATGCTGAGTGAAATAAGTCAAGCAGAGAGAGTCAATTATTATATGGTTTCACTTATTTGTGGAGCATAAGAAATAACACAGAGGACATGGGAAGATAGAGAGGAGAAGGGAGTTGAGGGAAATTGGAGTGGGGAATGAACCATGAGAGACTATGGACTCTGAAAAACAATCTGAGGGTTTTGAAGGGGTGGGGGGTGGAAAGTTGGGGGAGCCTGGTGGTAGGTATTATGGAGGGCATGCATTGCATGGAGCACTCGATGTCTTGCATAAACAATGACTTCTGTTACACTGAAAAGAAATTAAATTAAAAAAAAAAAGAATCATCTGTGAAGGGCACCTGGGTGGTTTAGTCAGTTAAGTGTCTGCCTTCTCCTCAGGTCATGATCCCAGGGTCCTGGGATTGAGACTCTGCAATGGAATCCCTGGTCAGCGGGGATCTCCTCATCCCTTCTCTCCATCCCTTTGCCCCTCCTCCTGCTCCTGTGTGGGGGCTCTCTCTCTCTCTCACTCTCTTTCTCAAATATATAAATATATAAATAAAATCTTAAAAAAAAAGAATCCCATGTGAAAGAAAGAAAAATAGATAAATAGATAGATAGATATGTGAAATTTTAAAGTATAAACACTCAGAGACATATTGAATCAAAATCCCTGGGCAGGGGCCTGAATGTTACATTTTCTGAAAATGTTCACAGTTAATTTTAACTTACCAAGGGATGAGAATGGCTATCCATTGAAGCAAACAAATACTCAGTGGATAATGAGTGATATAATAGTAGGAAAAGGGTATTTCTGACTTCTAGTTTTGTGTGAAAAATTGGGGGCCTGAACACTTGTTTCGGGATTTAACAATTATTGAACTGAGCATGGGTATAGTCTGCAAATACCTATGTAGCTTCCTTACACTGGAGATAAAAGGAATTCCACCTCAATAAGACCACTTTGTCAAATCTGGTGTAGGAGAGCATTATACTAAAAATACTTTACAGTAGAGGATTTATGGAATTCTAGCGGACTCCATGAAGTAGTTCGCACACTTTGCAGTTTTATTTATTTATTATATATTTATTTATTTTTAATTACTGTATGCTTAATCCTCTTTTAGATATTAGGGAATTAGCTGTGAGTAAAATAGACAAACTCTCTAACTTTCCACAGCTGACATTTTAGTAGAGGCAGAGAGAAAATAATTTTACAAACAACTGAAGAAATAATTGAATTTTAGTTCATTTAAATGCTAACATGAAGATAGACTATATCATCATAGAAAATGAGGGAGGAAAAATATTTGAACTAAAATGGTCAGGGATTATATTTAAATTAATTCATAACAATCAAAAGAAAGTACTGTTAAGTAAAGCAGTATTTCTGGAGCAGAAAAAATCGGTCTAAAGGGCTAAAGATGGAGAAGAACTGGATATATTCAATTAGCTGAAGGTCAGTCGGTAAGAGCCCATCACTTTCCAATATGCATAATCTAGGTCATGTCAAATGTTTCATGTCAAATGTATGACTAAAGCATAACAAGTGTTATTTTAGCATAAAAACTAACCAAAGTTTCTACTTAAATTGACTAAATTTTAACATAAAAATTCCGTTTCCTCCTTTACTTATTATTTTAAATATAAGAGGTGATTATTTTTACCATTGCTTTAACTGAAGAAGAGCAGCTATTAAAGGGCATTTTTCTATTCCATCTTTTTCTCTGGCTATAGGTTTACTGGTACAAATATTTTACTAAATATTTACTTGGGATTAATTTAAATTTTATAACTGAGTATGTGAATTTTTATTGTAAATATCTATACAGCATTCATAAAGAAGTGGTTACACGAAACAAAATTCTCAAAAGGGGCTATAATGATTGCCATTTTCAGGAAGCCATTATATTGTTTTAATCTCATATGAAAGGTTTATATTTTAAATTTAATTTGTTGTTTTTAATAGTCATATTTATATTTCAAAATTTTGCAAATACTGAATATATAATCAGATTTTCTATTCAGATTTATAAAACCAGAAATCTTAGCTTTCTTCAAGGTTTATTAATGATTTAAAGGATTCAAGCAATTAAGAAGTTAAGACAAAGTACTGAAGGATCTGGAGAACCTTAAAGGCACTTTCTTGGATTAGTCAAATATTCTTTGTCCCCAAAGAGATGAGTTCTCTAAATGCATTGTGTAAATTATTTCATCAAAAGGTAGTGAATGTTTATGTTATGAAATATCTCTATTTTATGCCCCAGAGCACTGTATGACTTCCATGACTCTATGTGGAAGCATTTATTATAAATATATAGATTCAAGTTTTACTTATAATAAATAGCCCTTAGGTCAGACTCCTGGCAAATATCATTGGTCTATTTACTCAAGATTATTTCTCATGTTAAAAGATTAGACCAGTGAGTGTCCCACCAACCCTCACAAAGAGAGTCCATTCATAACTGGCCAACTGCTCTAACTCCATTCTCTACACATATACCTTAAAAGCTTAGGATAAAAATCATCACAGTAGAACAATATAAGAGAAAATGTAGCATTTTCACGAGAAATAGCAAGGATTCAAATTCTAGAAAGCTTAATAATGATGTTAAAAAGCAAAGTCTTGAAAGGCACAATATGTTCAACATATAGAATTTAAGGCACACTCATTGCAATACTTACGTTGAGGAAAATTCTCATCAGAAAATTAACCGTTTTAATTTTTCAAGGACTATTTAACTACTAATGCTCTAATAAGGTAAACATTTTCAATTATTAAAATATAAATTATTTCAGTTGTAAATATTAAAATACTGGTATGGATTGTGACAAAGTCTATTTAAAAAAAATAAACATCCTTTCACATAGAGTCCTTTGGAAGTTTGTTTATGGGTTTCTTGTTTGGTTTTTTTTTGGAAGAAAAAAATTTATTTGAGAGAGGGAGGGAGAGAGCATGAGTAGGGGGAGGCACAGAGGGAGAGAGAGAGAGAATCCCCGAGCAGACTCCCCACTGAAGTGGGGGTTGGTCCCAGGACCCTGAGCAGAAATCAAGAGTTGGACATTTAACTGACTGAGCCATCCTGGCACCACCAGTTTGTATTTGTTAAGTATACCTACCTGAGAGCGCATTGTTATTTGTCATTTTTTAGCTCACAGTTAGCCTTAATATACACGTTTGAGTGTGAATGTTATGATATCCTGGGCTTCCTCTGTAATCATATTTTGGGACTATAAGACACATATATCTCTTTTCTTACATGCTTTCTTTTGTGTTTCCTTTTGTGTTTCTTTTTTCTCTCTCACTTTGTCTTCCACCCTCTAGCCATTTTTTTCTCTTCCTTCATATCCTTCCTTTCTTACTATTTACTTGAACAAGAGTTTCTGATTTTAAAGTACAGTGAACTAAAATTTGAAACAGTAAGAGACTATAGATATACCACATACATCATTCGACCTTGTTCTTCAGGCTAAAATGAGACAGACTGGAGTACTCCTAAAGTCCTCTCTAGTTTAAGTATCCCAAAAGTTCAGGGAAATGTTCTCTTTTTAAAACACTGCTACTTTAGTGGTGGGGCTGGAAATTAAAAATGATAGTATTTGATAAAATCTATGAAGTAAATAGGTAGAAAATATATGAAAACATTTCAAGAAAAAATAGTGACTCCATAAAGAACTTTGGATATGTTGAGTCAACCAGAGGCTGTGGAATTTATCTTGTAAATTTATCAGTTTATCAGTGTCCATTTACTTCACTGCTCTAATCCTTGTTTTTAAACTCATCTAAATTTAATAAAACACCTAAAATTATGCTTTATACTGAAAGAAAAGAACTTATTATATCAATGTTATTTAACTATACTCAGTTTGCTTTATTGAATTTCCTAATATGCTTATTACCTGATACATCCCATCACTGTCTTAGGTAATTCACAGACATTATCTCACTTAATTCTTCTAATGGTTCTGTGAGATACAGATAATTTTCATACACAGAAGTTTCAAATTCATTTTACTATTTATTTATATTCACTTCACTGCCCTAAAAAATGTATTTTCAAAACAACAAATGTTTGTAAAATATTAAAATCCTATGTTACAAAACTTCAGAGGCATTTACCTTCTGATCATCACTCTTGTAGGAAATATATTTCTTTTAAAGTAAATAGTATGAAACATTTCAATAAATATATTTCTTTTAAAGTGAATAGTATGAAACGTTTCAATAATGTTCTTTTCATTAAATGTTTCAAATTTTTACTCACAAAAAAAGATATCAAGGTTATGTTTGAAAATAGGTTTGCCAGTATATTGTTTTTATATTCATTTGTAGTATAGAGAAATATATCCCAAATAGGCATGGGTAGAGACCATTTTAGTTTTCCTTGCATCTATAGAAATGATCTCATATCAATTTTAATGAAATACTTCTATACTCTCAGTGATGGTAATAAATTCATCTAATTAAAATTTAATTAAATTTAAGAATGTTAAGTGTGTGTTTATGTAAAGGTATATGCAAAGGTATATGCAAAGAATGTTGAACAGTAAGTGAGAAACCTGGTGTTTTGTCTTTTCACTGAAACAAACTTGCTATGGGACTGAGTAAGATTAACATTTCTAGATTTCATTTTGGTCTTCCTTTATCATCTCTGTCACTCTATAATCCCAATGTAGTCAGAGCTGGAATAACCCTTTTTTTTAATAGTCTAATCCATATCTACATTTTTTACCAATGGGTAAACTAAAAACCATACAACTTGAATAATTTCCTTGGGCAACATAGTTAAAAGATAATCTAAGCCCAGGATTTAGCTATCTTACTTCAGTGCTCTTTATACTTGTCTTTGGTCAGTCAAGAGTGCGAATGTTCTAGTGAAAATTCACCCTACCCTTACAAAAACAACTCAAGTACATACGAACGATGAAAGTGAGTGCCTTCTGCAATAACAAACATAGGAAAATACAATCCAACATAATTATAAAACAGAATAATCTATCAGTAAAGAATAGCCAACTGAAAATTTATGGGACTGAAAAATTATGGGACTACTATTTTTATTTATAAATACAACATTATACAACTGATCCAATGAATAAATATTCCAACTTATTTTTGTACACAGGTAAAATTATTAATTCAAAATACGGAAGTGAACTCTAATTTCCTCTGCAGTAAATTATTGCTCTATGTAACACTACATTTCATGATTTTTTTCCTTTATAATGTTGGCATCGATTCGCATCCCTGTTAAGCATATGTATGAATTATAATGTAATGTTCTTAAAAAAATTAGTGTCAGGGTGGTTGCTTTTGTGCCTGGGGCAATATGACAATCATATGGCCAATAATCTGAACAAACAAGAAATTAAAATCATGGATGATTCTGAGAAAATGCAATCTTAAAAAAGATTTTAATATATTTTAAAGTTATACATTAATGCAAGTATAATAAGGTTCCTAATGCATAAGAATAGTTCTAAAAATTAAAATAAAACCTTTCTATGCATTCTGTAAAATACATGCCATTACGATTGGAAAAAGGGTCTCTTCAAGGTCATAGCTAGCCTGTAATAAATGACTGTTAAGGAGTTTGTTGAGGTATTTAATATTGGTCTGATTTTCAAGCAAGCAAAAACTTCATTAAACTAAAGGCAATTAATTTTAAAATACTTCAGATTGCAACTAATGAGCTTACAGGATTCATTACCAGTGGAGGTCAAAGAACTAACTAGATTCCTGAGTTTATCTCTAGTCGTATGACTGAGTTGAGTACTGTGAGGTCTATCATGCACCAGTCAATCAGACTATCACCCAGCAGTAGGGTTGCAGCAAGGCACCTTGTTAGGAAGGTCAGAGTGGATTCTGTGGATAATGTGTATCATATTAACATCACATTTCTTTTTTGAATCATTTAACTCTAATTTTGTTTAGAAATTCACTTAAATATTGGGCGCCTGGGTGGCTCAGTTGGTTAAGCAGCCAGCACTTGGTGTCGACTCAGGTCATGAACTCAGGGTCCTGGGATTAAGCCCCATGCTGGGCTTCATGCTCAGTGGGGAGTCTGCTTGAGGACCCTTTCTCCCCCTCCCTCTGCCCCTCCCTCTGTTCTCTCTCTCTCAAATAAATAAATAAATCTTCAAAAAATTTACTTAAATATTGAAGTGTCCCATGTTTCTTAGCATAAGAAATTAATACCTTTTATCTTAGCTAACATTTTATTCTTTTAAAAATCCATTGGGAATAAAATATTCTATTTTTACAAACTAAAAAAGAATCACAAGCAGCTTACAATCACTGATGGTATAGACTAAATGTGCCATGTTGAAACTACCAACCATATACACCATCTTTTGACCACAGTAACTGAGATGGCATTGAAAAGTATTTTATAATCACATTTTGGTATTTATTAGTTTGTCCTATCATTAATGTTTATATTCGTTTATTTGTTTCCCTATTGACTTTTTGAACAATTATTTGTTAAATAATTATAGAACAGTAAGTATTGTATAGATGGTGGGAATGAGAAAATAAGTGTAGAGGCCTCTGGGTGGCTCAGTCAGTTAAGCATCTGCCTTCAGCTCAGGTCATGATCTCAGGGTCCTGGGATAGAGCCCTGCATTGGGCTATATGCTTAATAGGGAGTTAGCTTCTCCTACTCCCTCTGGCCCTGGCTTGTGCTCTCATGCACTCTCTCTTACTCGTTCCTCTCCCAAATTAATAAATAAAAAGTAAAATCTTAAAAAAAGAAAAGAAATGTAAAATGGGCTTTCCTCTAAAGTAATTTAGATTTTAGTGACTAGAGTAAACATTCCAAGGGAAGTATCATTACAACTGCAATCATAGAGTTCCTCCAATGCACCATGGAACCACTAATGAGCAGTTGATCACTGTAGCTAACCCTTATAAAAATGTGATTTTTAAAATTTATCCTTCTTGTGTAGTACTTTTCTGCTGAAGCAATGGTCTACTCTGATCTGCGAGGCCTTACCTGAAGTTGAAAGTCTATAAATTGTGTGCATGTGTGCATGTTCAACATTTTCCTGGCCACACTTTATAACATGGCATTTGGAAGTTGTAAGACAAGATATAGGAAGACGAGTTTAAGCCTATTGAATAATTTAGCAATCTATTATGAATTTCTAAATTAAGTTATCAGTATTATTAACAGGAAGGAGAGGGTATGTACAATAGTGTAAAGAGAAGAGTCAGAGCTTAAGGCTTCTTAGATGTTAGAGTTGAAGAAGAGAGTTTTTGGCTTGGATCTTTAGACTATATCATTTAAAATAAGAAAAACAGATTTGAGGAGAACTGGTTTGAGGAAGAAACCAATAAATAAGATGGGCATGTTGAATATTATCTGCCTAGATGACTTCTAACAGAAGGTTTTAAGCAGTCTAACAAGTACATGGGAATGGAGCTCATGTAAGATATTTGGGCAGCATTTTCATCTTTAATCAGAGGGATATCAAATAATAAATGTGTAATTATATGGACTCTTAACTACAAAGACCAAATTGATGGTTACCAGAAGGGAGGTGATTAGGTGGATGGGTGAAAGAGCTGATGGGGATTAAGGAGGGCATTTGTTGTGATGAGCACCAGTGATTTATGGAAGTGTTGAATCACTATATTGTGCATCTGACACTTATATTACACTATATGTTAACTGATGAACTTAAATAAAAACATAAACAAAATAAAAGATATTGCAGAAAAAAGATTAAACTGGACACTTGAAATGAGTTGGCCCCTGGAAAAAAAGTAAATTTATAATTATATGTGTCTTTTGTTTCAGTGAATATCTGCCATCATCATTCAGAGTAATCAAAAAAAGCTAAACTTTTATTATTTAAAATTCATAAAACTCAATAAGTGTAAAAGGAGTGTAAATAATTAAACTCTCAAGTACTTTTTCTTTTCAATTTATAGCATTTATAATTCTAAAATTATTAAAGCTTAAAATTGAACTAAGATTTATGAGCAGCTTGGGTTAAAATGTGTTCTGAAAAAGAGAATATTTAATCTATAAGATTCAGAGACAGGAGTAAAGATCAAGGAAGATCAGTTTCAGAGAGGCCAAAGACAAAACAATTTCAAGAACTATGTAGTCAGTAGTTTCAAATGTTTATATTGGCCAAATAATAGGACTGAACAATTAAATGCATATTTCATATGAAGGAGGAGGCCATTGTTTTATTTAAATGTTGCAAGCAGATGCCAGATTCTCAATGTTTAGGGTATACTAGAAGTGAGAAAGTGAACACAGATAGTCATTTATACCATAGAGAAACTGTCTGAAAAGGGAAGGTGATTGGGAAGTAGCTAGAAAAGTTCATGGTCCAGTAATGTGTTGTACTTTGGCAGTTTTTTTTTAAGATTTTATTTATTTATTTGACAGAGATCACAGGTAGGCAGAGAGGCAGGCAGAGGGAGAGGGGGAAGCAGGCTCCCGCCTCAGCAAAGAGCCCGATGTGGGGCTTGATCCCAAGACCCTGGGATCATGACCTGAGCCAAAGGCAGGGGCTTTAGCACACTGAGCCACCCAGGCGCCCCTATTTTTAGTTTTAAGTATATTTTAAACATCAGTAGGTTTTCTAGCTGGCAATAAAGAACCCACTGAACAGGGAAGGATGACTAATACAGAAGAGAAGACAAAGAAATGATTGCACAAAATCCTGGAGAAAAAGGAACTGATCATATCAAGATCTGGGCTAAAGAACAGATTCTTTTTTTTTTTAAATCTAATTTGGCTTTTTAATTTTTTAAAATTTTTTTAAAATTTCTTTTCATTGTAACAGTATTCATTGTTTCTGCACCACACCCAGTGCTCCATGCAATACGTGCCCTCCCTAATACCCACCACCAGGCTGCCCTAAACTCCCACACCCCGCCCCTTCAAAACCCTTCAGGTTGTTTTTCAGAGTCCATAGTCTCTCATGGTTCACCTCCCCTTCCAATTTCCCTCAACTCCCTTCTCTCTCCATTTCCCCATGTCCTCCATGTTATTTGTTATGCTCCACAAATAAGTGAAACCACATGATAATTGACTCTCTCTGCTTGACTTATTTCACTCAGCATAATCTCTTCCAGTCCTGTCCATGTTGCTAAAAAGTTGAGTATTCATCCTTTCTGATGGAGGCATAATACTCCAGGGTGTATATGGACCACATCTTCCTTATCCATTTGTCCATGGAAGGGCATCTTGGTTCTTTCCACAGTTTGGCAACCATTGCTGCTATAAACATTGGAGTACAGATGGCCCTTCTTTTCACTACGTCTGTATCTTTGGGGTATATAACCAGTAGTGCAATTGCAGAGTCACAGGGAAGCTTTATTTTTAACTTCTTGAGGAACCTCCACACTGTTCTCCAGAGTGGCTGCACCAACTTGCATTCCCACCAACACTGTAAGAGGGTTCCCCTTTCTCCACATCCTCTCCAACACACGTTGTTTCCTGTCTTGCTAATTTTGTCCATTCTAACTGGTGTGAGGTGGTATCTCAATGTGGTTTTAATTTTAATCTTCCTGATGGCTAGTGATGATGAACATTTTTTCATGTGTCTGATAGCCATTTGTATGTCTTCATTGGAGAAGTGTCTATTCATATCTTCTGCCCATTTTTTGATGTGATTATCTGTTTTGTGTGTGTTGAGTTTGAGAAGTTCTTTATAGATCCTGGATATCAACTTTTTGTCTGTACTGTCATTTGCAAATATCTTCTCCAATTCCATGGGTTGCCTCTTTCTTTTGTTGACTGTTTCCTTTGCTGTGCAGAAGCTTTTGATCTTGATGAAGTCCCAAAAGTTCATTTTCGCTTTTGTTTCCTTTGCCTTTGGAGACATATTTTGAAAGAAGTTGCTGTGGCTGATATCGAAGAGGTTACTGCCTATGTTCTCCTCTAGGATTCTGATGGATTCCTGTCTCATGTTGAGGTCTTTTATCCATTTTGACTTTATCTTTGTGTACGGTGTAAGAGAATGGTCGAGTTTCATTCTTCTACTTATAGCTGTCCAATTTTCCTGGCACCATTTATTGAAGAGACTGTCTTTTTTCCACTGTATATTTTTTCTTGCTTTGTCGAAGATTATTTGACCACAGAGTTGAGGGTCCATAGCTGGGCTCTCTCCTCTGTTTCACTGGTCTATGTGTCTGTTTTTATGCCAGTACCATGCTGTCTTGGTGATCACAGCTGTGTAGTAAAGCTTGAAATCAGGTAACGTGATGCTGCCAGTTTTATTTTTGTTTTTCAACATTTCCTTAGCGATTCGGGGTCTCTTCTGATTCCATACAAATTTTAGGATTATTTGCTCCAGCTCTTTGAAAAATACCGGTGGAATTTTGATCGGAATGGCATTAAAAGTCTAGATTACTCTAGGCAATATAGACATTTTAACAATGTTTATTCTTCTGATCCAAGAGCATGGGATGGTCTTTTCTCTTTTTGTGTCTTCTTCA
The DNA here is from genome assembly GCA_004024625.1 of Mellivora capensis. NCBI lineage: Eukaryota > Metazoa > Chordata > Mammalia > Carnivora > Mustelidae > Mellivora > Mellivora capensis. Next base: position 215 of record PISX010036794.1, on the reverse strand, counting down.
ATTTCTTTCATGAGTATTCTGTAGTTCCTCGAGTACAGATCCTTTACCTCTTTGGTTAGGTTTATTCCCAGGTATCTTATGGTTCTTGGTGCTATAGTAAATGGAATCGATTCTCTAATTTCCCTTTCTGTACTTTCATTGTTAGTGTATAAGAAAGCCACTGATTTCTGTACATTGACTTTGTATCCTGCCACGTTACTGAATTGCTGTATGAG
>PISX010036793.1:0-11621 GCA_004024625.1 Mellivora capensis | reverse complement strand
CAACACCCAAAGAACAAATAATCCAATCAAGAAATGGGCAGAGGACATGAACAGACATTTCTGCAAAGAAGACATCCAGATGGCCAACAGACACATGAAAAAGTGCTCCATATCACTCGGCATCAGGGAAATACAAATTAAAACCACAATGAGATATCACCTCACACCAGTCAGAATGGCTAAAATTAACAAGTCAGGATATGACAGATGCTGGCAAGGGTGCGGAGAAAGGGGAACCCTCCTACACTGTTGGTGGGAATGCAAGCTGGTGCAACCGCTCTGGAAAACAGCGTGGAGGTTCCTCAAAAAGTTGAAAATAGAACTACCCTATGACCCAGCAATTGCACTACTGGGTATTTACCCTTAAGATACAAATGTAGTGATCCGAAGGGGCCCATGCACCTGAATGTTTATAGCAGCAATGTCTACAATTGCCAAGCTATGGAAAGAACCTAGATGTCCATCAACAGATGAATGCATAAAGAAGAAGTGGTATATATACACAATGGAATACTATGCATCCATCAAAAGAAATGAAATCTTGCCATTTGCGATGACGTGGATGGAACTAGAGGGTATCATGCTTAGTGAAATAAGTCAATCAGAGAAAGACAACTATCATATGATATCCCTGATATGAGGAAGTGGAGATGCAACATGGGGGGTTTGGGGGGTAGGAAAAGAAGAAAAGAAACAAGATGGGATTGGGAGGGAGACAAACCATAAGTGACTCTTAATCTCACAAAACAGAGGGTTGCTGGGGGGAGGGTGGGAGGGAAAGGGGGGTGGGGTAATGGACATTGGGGAGGGTATGTGCTATGGTTAGTGCTGTGAAGTGTGTAAACCTGGTGATTCACAGACATGTACCCCTGGGGAGAAAAATACTTTATACGTTTATAAAAAATTTAAAAAAAATTAAAAAAATTAATGTATGACATCCATACAGAAGAGTGCATGAACATAAATATTCAGCTCAATAAATTTCCATGAGCAAAACAACCTTCTAACTCTCACCAAGGTCAAGAAAGAATATATGTGGAGGCCTCTTCCTGTCCCCACCCATGCCCCAGGTACTTCTAACCTGACTTCTAACTGAATTGTTGTTGTTTTTTTTCAATACTGTATTTGTCATAGTTGTTCCTACTATTTCTTCATTTTCATGCCTGATAGTATTCACTGGATGGATATGCCACAGTTATATCATTTTATTTGCAGTTGATGTACTTTGGGGAAATTTCCAAATTGGAGTTATTACAGATAGTTCTTTACATTCTTGTGCGCATCTGGTTATATGTGTGTACTTGATTTTGTAGATTTCAAATCAGTCATGATAGTGGTTGTGCCATCAAGTTATTTCACATGCTCAGCACATTTTGTATTACATCTTTTAATCATTCTATTGTATGTGTAGTGGTATTGTAGTATTTAATTGTGGGGTTAATTTGCATTGTCCTGGTGACTAAAATGATTGAGCACATTTTCAAAAGTTTATTCTCCAGTGGGTATCATCTTTTCTACTTTGATGGTTGAGCTCCCTTGTCCATCTCACCCATCTCCAGCTGTGTGCACTTTCTACTTGATTATACAAAGAACATGCAAAGACTGGGTATGAGCCCTCTCTCAGTCATATTTCTTCTTTTACTCTGATACTTATTTTCTTTCATTCTAATTGCAGCTTTAATAAATTCCTTCATTTTAATATAGTTTATTTTCCTTTATTACTAATGAATCTTTATGGTTAATGATTTTTATACCATGCTTAAGAAATATTTCGCTATAAATCTGCACTGCACTAGTAATTAGTTTTTGTGTATGATAAAAGAAAATTTAGGGTTTTTTTTTTCTTGTGGATCCAATTGATCCAACACCATTTATTATAAAGGTAGTTTTTCCCCAAGAGAAATGAAAACTTATGTTCATGCAAAACCATGCATGTGAACGTTTATATGAGCTTTATTCATAATCTCCCCAAACTGGAAACAACCCAATTGTCTTTCAAGAGATAATAAAAAAGACTGTGGCACATACCTGCAATATAAAACTACTCATCAATAAAGGTAATGAATTATTGATAGATGCCACAACATTGGATTAATCTCAAATCTATTTTGCTAAAAGAAAGCCAAACACAAAAGGCAACATTACTGTATGGTTCTATTTATATGATATTCTGGCATATACATTATCAGTTGCATTATAAAGGAAAAATTACAGGAATAAAAATGTGTTGGTGGTTACCAGGGGATAGAGACAGCATGAGGAAATATTTTGGGGGTGATGAAACCATTTTATGGTTGTGATGGCATATATACAACTCTATACCCCTGTCTAATGCACGAAGAGTTGAATTTATTGTTTTTAAATTTTTAAATTTCGAAAATCCCAAATTTATTTTAAAAATCTCAAATAAAAAGAAAATTTATTTTCCCCACTGCTCTATGGTGCCACAAAAATTGCATTGGTATATGGTGTTGTGCCCCAGATAGAGAGTACATGGTGTGGAAACCAAAGACTGGAAGCAGGAGTGGCTTCACTTATTTTCACTCACAATGACTCAGCAAGAGAACTTGGTTGTCTCATTTCCATAAAGTCTAGTCTCTGCAGAGATAAAATGTTCTGTTTCCTAAGGAGGACATATCCAACCAGTGGACACATTAATAGTTCTATTTAACTATAAAGCTGCCTAAAATCCTCTTATGTACAGGGCTCAGCAAGCGATTTGGCCTGGGTAATCAATCTGATCATCAGGAGGAGGTAGGACCCTATTACTCAATGGGAGGAGGAATTTGGATCTGGAATTTACTTGAGCATCTCTTGATATTTCCTTGCTCAACTGTGCTGGTAAATAGACAAGTATAACCCTCCTGGTCTGAGAAAGGCCATGGTGATCAAGAGTCCCTACACATAAGGATAAGGATCTAGGCTAGATCACCTGATAAACCACGAAGACCAGAATTTGAAGGTGAAAGGAACACAGAATGGATGGGAAAATAAGGATAGGTAGATTATCAGCTGCAGCCTAAAAACCAGCTGCAGTGGCCAGGACTAAATTTGGTCTGTGTAGACTTCTCCTTCTTAAGTATCCTCCAGAAAAGGAGATTCACTGGCATCCTGGAGTAGCTTCTCTCTGAATGTATATGAAATAAGAGATCATAGGGATGCAAGGAGTGACCTGTGCTGAGCACAGACATGGCCCAGCCAGATCCTGCTAACTCTAGTTTTGTCAGCAAATGGACTTCAGATTGGAACCTTGTAAGCTATAGGGATCCATTTTTCCCAAGCTCAAGATCAAGGTGGTCTACATCCAATAATTGATCCAGGTGAGAGTAGAAAGTCCTAGTCCTTTCAGCAAAAAATGGGGCAACTGTCTTGGGCCACTTAAGCTTTAGAGCTCTCTATGAGTTGGTACTACTGGCAGCCTTACTTAATCTGCTTCTTTCCCTTTTCTTCCATGGTTCTTGGTCTCAAGGCTACTTCTGATAAACTTCCTGCATGCTACACTCTGTCTCTAAGAATCTGGTGCCTGTAAACCCCAATCAACACATGGCAACTACCTCAAAGCTTCTACAGAACTCTTGAGCATCTGTTATGCACTAGACAGCAAATATTTTTTTCAGCCCAACCCCATCAGCCTGTAAAGTTCACTCTATTCCCAGGATGTCATCCCGAGACCCTCAGAAGAAGATGTGAGCTATTGGTTATACTTTGTATGGATCCTCAGTAAGGTCCTGTTTTCTTCTCCAAAGTGTGATGTGAAGTCATATAGTGAGTTTTTATTCATAAAAACTCATAAAAAATAAAAAATGAAAAAAAAATTCATAAAACATAAATTATTATAATGGAGATTATGTCTTCTCTAAGACTTCCCCTATGAAGAAATCTATGTATACCATTAGTAAGTTACCTATCACCTTTTTCTTACTGCAAATAAGTCAGGTGCTTTATAGGTTTCTGAAACCTTGCTTACATCTCGGGAAAAATAACTTTAGTGGCTTTGAAACTGATTCTAAGAAGTTCAAATTATGTGAATTTATCCCTTTCATGTTTTATGTTCAGACCGGAATTGACTAGTTCTTCATAATAGAGGTAATATAAACATCTCTTTTCAAAATGGTGGTATTTATTGTCTCTTCTAATCTCAGGTTGCCTGATATTGTGGATTAGGAGGAGTTTTGCTGTATTCCATTCCTATCTTATTCAACTTATCACTGAATTTATTGGGACTATTTCTAGATTTATGCATACTTCATCTTTTTTAAAAAAATTAGACACATGGAGACCTCAAGTTTGATTTTTACATTAGCAGGAATATAGCTTAGTATGTTAATAGGCTGTAAACCTTGAAGAGAAATGAGCAATACAAAACAAGTTTAAAAAGCATTTTACACTGATTAAAATGGCTAACATGGGGGGGAAAAAAAGCCCTGACAATACCAAATTCTGGTAAGAATGTGGAGCAATGGAAACTCATTCATTGCTGGTGGGGATGCAAAATGGTACAGCCATTTTGAAGAACAATTTGTGTTCCTTACGTAGTTAAAGTCATCTTACCATATGGTCTAGGAGTCACATTCCTAAGTGTTTACCCAAATAAATTGAAAATTTAGTTACACCCAACAGTTTATGCACAAATGTTTATAGCAGCTTTATTCATAATTGTACCACATTAGAAACAACCAAGTTGTCCTTCAAAAGGTAAATGGATAAACAAACTATGGTACAGCTACATATGAAGTTTTATTCAGTGATAAAAAGAAGTACTCTGTCATGCCACAGAAAGATATGTAGGAACCTTGAATGCATTTTGCTTAGTGAAAGAAACCAGTCTGGAAAGGCTACATACTGTACAAGTCTAAGTATAAGAATTCTATAAATACAATTTATTTTTTTTTTACATTCAGTTTCTACCTCAATTTTTAGGTAAAATATCCTTGATTTGATTGGGAAGTGTTATAGATCTGGTGTAGGGACAAGAAGAGTTTTAACTTACAGGAATTGCTATGGGTGGCAGGGAAAGAAAAGGGACTATTGGTTAAGTGGAATATAAAAACAGAAGTTCTAAGATAGGCATGCCAAATGGAGCAGGAAGCATCAGTCAAGCCAATATTGAGAAGAAGTAAGTGTGAAACTGGCAATATTATAATTATTTAGAATAGAAGTGTCAGATTTGAGAAATATACAACATTCCTTTATCAAGACAAGGAGATATCTTTTAATTGAGTCAGGGGGCTGAGAATATATGTATAAAGATACATAAGGAAATCCTCAGTTGTAGACTAGTTAATGACAATTTTATGACTTCGGGTTTTAAGAAAAGGATGGGTTTGCTCTAAAGAATTGTATCATGAAGAGAGGTGAATATTGAGAAAGGGGCTTTGTATCCTAAAGCACTGCTTGCCTAATTTTTTTTTCTTTTCCCAAACCATACTCCAACTTCAGAGAAAAGTAAATACACACCCATGGAGCTTGGGGGCAGAATCCAAGAAGCTATCAATGTGAGAAAAATATCTGAAGTCTTCTCTTTCATTTTAATAATTCCTTTGATTTTTGCAGTCTATAACATATTTCTCACTGTCTTAGTGTAAGAAAACTGTGCCATAGTGTTCATTACTGAGTAAAATAGACACTCTGGAAAGATGTGTCCAGTTTGCCCTGCAGTTTCATACACTCTTTTAGACCATGGCTCTGGGCTATGAACACCACAGTTTGAGAATAGTTTGCCTAAAATCCCTGAGTTGCACTATACTCCAGAATCTCTGTGAGGTGGAGACTTGTGGTTCCAGTGCTTATTAGCTCTTGAATCTTCCACAATAACACTACTTCTCATCTGTAGTGCTAAAACCTACCATACAAATTCTTTTGCAAGGCTGACTATAAGACCAGGCCTAAGTCACTTTAACTCTGTGGGGAGGCTGAATCTGAGAGTTATAAAATCCTAGCTTTCTCATTTTAAAATTAAGATTCTTTGGACTCTTACTAGTTCATGGAGATCCAATTTTAAAGTTATTTTCTATGGATGAGTCAAAGTGACATTTCCTAGTAGAAAAAAACTTTAGAAAACTAGTATTAAGACTTGAGTTTTATTCCTAGGTCTATCATTTAATAACTACATAAATTGGACCAATAACAATGTTTCTGAGAGCCAGTTTCTCATCTGCAAAAGTCAGAGATATCTCCTGCCTTATTCACTCACAGGGAACTTGGGAAGGTGAAATGAAATAATGGGTAAAGAAGTGCTTTTCTAAAACTCATTCCACCATGCAACATTGCCCTAAATCCCCTGTTTCTAGAGTTTTATTATTTTCAAAGGCAATTTTGTAAAATTGCTTTCTGGAATCCTCGTATTCATAAATTGCCTTATGACTAGTTAGATACCAGAGGCCTCTCTCTCCTTAGGAAAAGAATTCTGATTGCTTACTATTTCCTCCTTTTTTCTTGTTTTCATAGTTTCTGCTTTGCAGCAATGCTGCTGGCCAAGAAGATAAGATATAGGACCAACTCTTCATTTTCCAAATGTTGCAGAAATGGTAACATATAATAAGCAGTAAAGCAGAGAGTCTAAAATCACGTTATGTTTGGCTTTAAAACTTCATTCATACTTGTACATGAATGAAGATATCACTTCTATTATCCACATTCCTATTGCTATATTTCTTAGCTTTTTCCTCTGTCCCTTGTATTGAAACAATAAATGATTTCTGTCATCTGTTTGACTGATACAAATAATTTCACTAAGATAGAATTGTCTTCTTTAGCTTTTTGGGTTTTTTACCCCAACACAGAGGTAATAACTATTTTTAATGTTATCTTTTGAATTGTTTTATTAAAATAAATGTTCTATTACATTGAACAAGTTATATAAGTAGCAGTATAAGTAACTAATAAATATTTGAAAGCAAGATCTATGGATAATTCATGATTCTTGAGTAATCCATAATTCACTCACACACAATAAAAACTTTTTTTTATTAACTGATCTTAAAAAGATCGGTTATATGTTAAAAAACAGAGGTTATACAGAAATCCTTTAAGAATTAAAAGTTAGAGTTTTCATTAACTTTAATCTTTATGTATAATGATGTAATCTTTTTATTTAAACACATATTCATGCCACTACTTCTCACTACTGTTACTACTAAGTAATAAGGAAAGGTTATATAATGCATCTGCATGGAAACTTTTTTTAAAAAATAAGATCTATTCATTCATTTTAGAGAGAGTGCGTGTGAGTGAGGGGGAGGGGCAGAGGGAGAGAAATACTTAAGCAGACTCCTGTATAGCATGGAGCCTGATGTGGGGCTCAGTCCCATGACCCATGAGATCATGACCTGAGCCAAAACCAAGAGTAGGAAACTCAACTGATTGAGTCACCCAGGTGACCCAGAATCTGTTTTTAACCTTTTATTACAAAGCAGAATTTCATGTAATGGACATTAATTTTCAATGGAAAACATATTTCATAACTTTCCATATGAAAATTTTCAGTTACTGGTGTCTTAGGAAGAAATATTTGTTTATTTGGCTTGCCTATAAGATGATTCTTTCCTAAATTTCTGTTCTACTCTGACATCAAAATATATTATACTAAAGCTTCTTAAAGGGCCAGCTCTGATGTAAGAATAAGTGCCAGTTCTATATCAATTTCATAAGTTAATTTTTGAGTATAAGTTAATTTTTGAGTATTAGGGTTATATTCTGCAATTTCTAATACTTTGTGCTATTTTTTTTCTGAAAGGCCTTCATGTAAAACCCAAAGATTAAAACTTTACTTGATATATTGTACTCTTTCAACATCCCCTTTCATCAGAACTGGGCTTTCCAAACCAAGATGAGAAGACGGTTGATATTGAATCCCTTTTCCCTGATTATAATTCACACAACTGTAACCTCACTTTATTACTTATCAATTGCTTTGTAACAAAATACCAGTCAAAATGATACTCTTTTCCTTGAGTACTTAACAACTTAATGCAAAAAACATGCCTCGTCTCATGTAAGTCAGGAAATTGGGAGCAGCTTAGATGAATGGTTCTGATTTGGGATCTGTGGCAGGTAGAATTCTAAGATGGCCCTCATGATTCCTGCCCCCTTGTATTCACACCTGTATACAATCCCTTTTGAATCAACAGAATGTGGCAAAAGTGAAGGGAATTTGAAGATGTAATTAAAGTTTCTAATTTGTTGACTTTAAGTTCCTCAGGTGGAGATTATCCTAGATGGGCATAACTATTCAGGTGAACCAAAAGAGGATCTAGAGGTCAGAGAGGCTTTTTTTCTGGACTTGAAGGAGAAAGTCACTAAGAATTCTATAGATACAAGGAAATTAATTCTGCCAACCAGTAGCTTGCAAGAGTATCCTGAGCCCTAGAAAGAAATTCAGTTTAGCTTAATTTGTTTGGGGAAACCCTTAGCAGAAGACCCTCCTAAGCTATGCCTGGGCTTGGATCTAGCTGGGGTGCATCTGCAGAAACTGAGATAAGAAACACATTGTTTTAAGTCACTTAAGTGTGTGGAATTTGGTACATAGCAAGAGGAAACTGATAGAGGGTTTTAGTTGAAGTTGTAGGAAAACATCAGCTGGGGATGAAGAGATCTAAAGTCTTGACTAGGGTTGATGGAGTCTCTTTCAAAGTGGCCCATTGGCATGGCTGGTGGCAGAAGGCTTTAGAGACCTCTGCCAGGTAAACCTCTCCACTGGGCTGCTTGAGTGTCCTTAGGACCTGAGAGCTTGCTTCCACCTTCCCAGAACTGCCTCATCTGCTACCACTGGTTTCTTTGAGTATGGGTAAACAGAGAGAGACAAAAAGAGAGAGGCAGAGAGAGAGAGAAAGAGAGAGACAGACAGGTAAGCAGACATAGAGACAGAGACAGAGAAACATGGAGAGATAGGCACACACAGAGATAAAGACAGAGAGAGATGGGGAGACAGAGATTGAATATATACAAGATAGAAGCTGAAATCTTTTTATAACCTGATCTTGGAAGTGATCCCCTTCCTTTGCAGTTCTTTTTGCTGGAAGTGAATAACCAAACTTATCCCGCACCAAAAAGGAGGGAACTAAGCTCCAATTCTCAAGGGAAGGAGTATCAAAGAATTTTTAGACATATCTTTAAAAACCATCAAACTCATATTTAGCTTTTTGGCTCCTTGGGTTTATATTGGTGTTATATGCCATTGTATACGCAGTATATTGGTTATACTGCCATTTTAGCAGTATATTATATTTTGTTTTCTAAAATTAGTAAGGTTGAGGTCCAGCAAAAAAAAAATTTCATAATTCAGAGACTTTGTTCCCTATTCATTTTAAAGTTATGGTTTTCTGCATATTCATATGACATGCCAACTTTTTTCTTTCTTCCTTGTATTTTCTTTAGATTAACTTGGCTCAAGTAGGTTATCATAAAGTGATGTTCCCATTTCAAGTGACTCACTTGACAGAGAAGTCAATTTTACCTTCCAGTGAGATTGTAGATTGATCAGGGCTTCAAGGGGTAGATAAAGTTAAGAATCAGAGTTATTTCATAATTTTTCTAGCTGTAGGAATTAAAATCTTATATTTTAAAAAAAGCTGTGTGATACATAAGTTAGTGACTAAACTTTATTATGTCTGTCGGTTTTCACAGAGGGGAAATCTATACACATTAAAATATATTATAAAAATATTTATTGGGTAAAAATAAAGCATAGTACCCAAATGAAGAATTTGCTAGTTTAATTTCTCTAAACCATGTTTTCATATTATAATATTTTCTGACCCTCAGAGTTCAAGGAATGTGACATTACAAAAAAAAGTCTTTTTTTTTTTTTTGTAATGTCACATTTCCCTCAGTGAAGAACTTTTTTTTGTAAAAAAAATCTCAGTGAAGAATTTTTTTGTAATGTCACATTTACCTCAGTGAAGAACTTTATCTCTGGAATATAAAATAGTCTGATTTCAATGCTACATGTTGGAATTTGGGAATGCCTATTCATATTTGAATACTAGTTTGTTTTCCTTATATGCATTCAGAAAATAATTTAGTACCTAATATTTAATAAGTCCCTACTGTAGGTAAGGCTGTGTAAAAGGCACTGGTGATAATTATATGATATACATAGTTACTTCCTTCAAGAACAACTTGATCTACCTATGTGAAGACCAGGGAAACTTTGGTGCAGGGAATTAGCATTTGACATGAGTCTCAGAAGCAGAGAAAATATAAGTAAATCAATGCTGGAAGAGCATTCAGGCAGAAGGAAAACAATGCACAAGTTGAGGAGGAAGAAGAAAGGAAGAAATTCAGAAATTGTCAGGGAAAAATAAGGACATATGACTGAAGAGCCAGTTAAATATTAGCTCAGAGTAAGTTCTCCAGATATCACAAAAAAGTATTTTTTCTTTTGTTTTGATAATGCTTATTTTGAAAGTCAAAGAAATAGCATAATGTCCTCACTTTTCAATAGAGCCTGGGTTACTGTGCTATTTTATGAGGAAGGGCTAGTTCACAGCCCGATAACATATTATATTAATAGAGAGCCAAATAAAATAGAAACTACTGACTTCATACCAAATTGAATAAGAGTTGTTGATATTCAGTTTAGATAAATGATCTTCACTATACGGTAAACATCTTTCTTGGATAGCCTAATACACTTATTACTGTTAAGTTTCGATGCTTGCTTGATGGGCATACTTGTCTGTCATTTCTCTGAACTACTCGGATTTTATTCATTTACTCACTCACCAATTACTTAGCCAGTGTTTATGAAATGCTGGGCTCTGTTCTTTGCTCTGTAGATATAGCAGTGACTAAAACAAAGCTCTTAACCTCATGGTGCTTAAAATCTAGTGGAGACAAGAGACAAAAACAAATAAATATATCATACATATTTATATGCATATACACACATTTTCCAAGGAATAATTTAAGCATTTAAAAGGAGGGGATAGAATGGTTGGTTAAGTCAGGTATTATTTTCCTTTTTTTAAGATATTATTTTATATACAGACGTCAAGGAAGGCCTCACTATGAAGGTAGTGTTTGGTCAGAATCCTGAGTTAAGAAGTCAAAGTAGATTGGACATTCTTTCCTGCTTTATCGAAGATTAGTTGACCATAGAGTTGAGGGTCTATTTCTGGGCTCTCTATTCTGTTCCATTGATCTATGTGTCTGTTTTTGTGCCAGTACCATACTGTTTTGATGATGACAGCTTTGTAATAGAGCTTGAAGTCCGGAATCATGATGCCACCAACTTTGGCTTTCTTTTCCAATATTCCTTTGGCTATTCGAGGTCTTTTCTGGTTCCATATAAATTTTAGGATTATTTGTTCCATTTCTTTGAAAAAGATGGGTGGGGTTTTGATAGGGATTGCATTAAATGTGTAGATTGCTTTAGGTAGCATCGACATTTTCACAATATTTGTTCTTCCAATCCAGGAGTATGGAACATTTTTCCATTTCTTTGTGTCTTCCTCAATTTCTTTCATGAGTACTTTATAGTTTTCTGAGTATAGATTTTTAGCCTCTTTGGTTAGGTTTATTCCTAGGTATCTTATAGTTTTGGGTGCAGTTGTAAATGGGATTGACTCCTTAATTTCTCTTTCTTCTGTCTTGTTGTTGGTGTAGAGAAATGCAACTGA
>PISX010036792.1:0-11621 GCA_004024625.1 Mellivora capensis | reverse complement strand
CAATGTGGTTTTAATTTGTATCTCCCTGATGGCTAGTGATGATGAACATTTTTTCATGTGTCTGATAGCCATTTGTATGTCTTCATTGGAGAAGTGTCTGTTCATATCTTCTGCCCATTTTTTGATATGATTATCTGTTTTGCATGTGTTGAGTTTGAGAAGTTCTTTATAGATCCTGGATATCAATCTTTTGTCTGTAGTGTCATTTGCAAATATCTTCTCCCATTCTGTGGGTTGCCTCTTTGTTTTGTTGACTGTCTCCTTTGCTGTGCGGAAGCTTTTGATAATACAAGAGAGTTTATATGAAATATGTTTAAACTCTAAAGAATGACAGCACAATAGACTCCTGGGCATTCAGGACCCAGTGAAAGAACCTGTGTTTTCTCATTACTTTTGAAGTCCCTGTGTGTCCTCTTCTCTCCACTTGAAGGATAACCACAGGGGCGCCTGGGTGGCTCAGTGGGTTAAGCCTCTGTCTTCAGCTCAGGTCATGATCTCAGGGTCCTGGGATTAAGCCCCGCATCAGGGTCTCTGCTCAGTGGGGACCCTGCTTCCACCTCTCTCTCTGCCTGCCTCTCTGCCTACTTGTGATCTCTCTCTCTGTCAAATAAATAAATAAAATCTTTAAAAAAATGAAGGATAACCACAATCCTGAATCTAGAATTTATTATTTCCTTGTTTTTCTTTATAGTTTTACTATATACATTTGTGTCCACAAATAATATATTATTTCGTTTATATGTTTTGACCTTTGTGTAAATGGAATAATATTCTAGGTATTCTTTGGTGACTTCTTTCATTCAACATATTTCTAAGATTTATTCAACTTTGTTGCATGTGGCTATGTTCATGGTGGCAAAGAATTCCATTCTGTAAAATAGTGTAATTTACTTATCCTTTCACCTGTTGATGGACATTTGAGTTTGTTGTAGTTCTCTCCACTGGGCAAACAGTAGTGCTCTGGATGTTCTGCCACATGTTACTTGTTTCTCATGAGCATGGGTTTCTCTAGTTTGTCTAGGAATGGAGTTGATGTATACCTTCAGCCTCCCTAGATAACACCAACATGATTTTCACCAATTTACAAAACTACCAGTAGATGTAAATGTTTCTGTTATTCCACATCCTTGCCAACACTTGATAATGTGATTTTTTTCCTAAAGATTTTATTTATTTATTAAAGGAGAGAGTATGAGAGCATGAGTGGGGTGGGGGGATGTGATAGGGGGAAATATTGCAGAGGGAGAGGGACAAGCAGACTCCCTGCTGAGCCAGCGGCTAGAGGCAGGGCTCAGTCCCAGGACCCTGAGATGGTGACCTGAGGTGAAGGCAGATGCTTAACTGACTGAGCCACTCAGGTGCCCCGATAATGTGATTTTTAAACTTTTGCAAACGTGGCATGAACGGAGTCATATCTTACTATGGTTTCAATGTACATTTTCCTAATTACTAAGGAAAGTTGTATCTGCTTAGTGAACATTCGTACATTTTTGTTCATGGAATCCCTGTTCACATCTTTGCCTATTTTTCTATTGGGTTATTTTTCTTATTCTTTGCAATAGTTCTTTTCAATGGATATGAACATTTTGTCACTGTCAGTTTCCTATTCTGTGCCTTGCACTTCCACTACTTTAATAGTGTTTTTTGGTGAACAGAAGTTCTTAATTTTTTTTTAAAGATTTTATTTATTTGACAGACAGAGAGAGAGACAGACAGACAGAGGCAGGCAGAGAGAGGGAGGAGGAAGCAGGCTCCCGGCTGAGCAGAGGGCATGATGCGGGGCTTGATCCCAGGACCCTGGGATCATGACCTGGGCTGAAGGCAGAGGCTTTAACCCACTGAGCCACCCAGGCACTCCAGAAGTTCTTAATTTTAATGTAGCCAAATTTATTCATCTTTTACTTTATGTATGCAAGGCTCACATGTGAGTGTGCACGTGTGTGTGTGTGTGTGTATGCTTTGCTTAAGAAATCTGTCTCTACCCTAAGTCTTCTAGATTGTCACCTAAACTTTTTATGGTTTTGCCTTTTAACATGTAAGTTTTTAATCTGTATAGAATTGAATTATATGTGTGCAGTAAGATTCCTCACCCCCTTTTTAATATGGATAATTTATGGATATAGATAAGATATGGATAATTGTCCAGCATAACCCATTGGAAGCACAGCTTTCTTCCACTGCTCTGTAATGGTAGGTCTGTCCTAAATCAAGTTCCAAATATATGGGCTATTTCTGGGCTCTCCTGTTCTAGGGGTGTATTTGTCTATTTCAATGCAAATGTCATAATATATTAGTTAATATAACTTTATATATGTCTTATAAGACAACTTCTCTCACCTAGTTCTTCTTCTTTAGGCACATGTTAGCCTTTATTGGCTCCTTTCTCTCCCATATATATTTTAGAATTAGCTTGTCAAGACTCATAAGACTTTGTGCAGAGTTTTTTTTTTAAATTGAAATTGACTTGAATCTATACATTAAGCTGGGAAGAACTGACATCTTTATAATAATGAATGTTGTTATATATTAACATGATGTATGTCTTTATAGTTAATGTCTAATAATAAAGTTTATAATTTTTTTCTCATGAATATCTTTTCCTATATTTATTCTTAGGTTCTTCACATTTTAAAAAATGCCTTAAGTGGTATCATTTAAAAAAGTACACTTTTCAACTCTTCACTGTTGGTTTAGAAAGGCAGTTGATTTTACATTCAGGTCCCAAGTTAAGATTTATTATTAATTTAAAAAACCTATCAGTATATATTTGGAGAGGTTTCTATATCAATATATCATAGGTTAATAAAGTTTCATTTCTTCCTTTCCAGTACATATTCATATTATTTCTTTTTCTTGCCTTACTTACTTCACTGGCTTAGGTCTCCTGTCCTACCTCACTTTATCCTTTTTGCTTTTTTTTAAACATTTGTTTTGTATTTCCATCTCCTTCTCTATCTTTTCCACATTCTTGCTCATTTTTTCAGCATTATAGTCCATTGCGTGATTTCTCTTTTCAGTGGGTCTAATCATACAGTAAATTAGTTCATTGCATTTGAAATTCAATTATTATTTTTTCATTTCTAAGGGTTTTATTTAAAATTTTTTTCAAAGTCTTCCTTGGTCACATGCTCAATTACCCCTTTATTTCTTAAACAAAGTAAACACTTGGATGTTTATTCCAATATTTGAAGTTTATAGGTTAGCTTATATGGTCTGTCCTTTCTATTGGCTCTCATTCATCGTGCCTTACGTCCTTCTGTGGTTTGGGATTTTCAACTATAAATTCATATTTCTTAGTACTCTCTTCCTGGACGTTTTTGAGGCCCATGCTGAAGGTGGGCTCTTTCAGAGAGGATTTGTGTTTGATTCTGCTAGGTGTCTGGGGCATAAAGCATAAAATGGGGACCATTTTATCTTAAGGTATCTATTTAAGTTTTCTCAGTCCACCAAGTTAATATATATTTGGGCTGCACACTTTTGAGAGAATAAGCTTATATTAAGAATTCTCGAGGAAGGTTTTGTCCCCCTCCCTCTAGGGATAACTTTGAAGAATTTTATTGCTGCTTCCTTGGGCTGGGACTGCCTGATTTCTAGTGCAGCCTGACAGTGACTATTAGACTTTTGTGGTTCCAGCTTTAAGGAGGGAGGGGTATCCTGCTAGACATCTCACTTGAGATGGTCCCATATGACTTTAAGGCCAGAAAATGAAGTTCAGGGACTTTGGGGTTTGGCAAAAGCCATTGGAGTAAATGTCAGTTTTGGGGCTCTGCTTCCCCGTGTTTTTTCTTTTTCTTGATTTTTTGGCTTTGAGGATTCTTTATTTTCTTGAGCCTGTAAGTGTATATTTAATATTCCACCCAGAATTACTAATTGCTGTGGGGAAAACATTTTTGGCAGAGGCAAGCAGGGTTAGTTACCCTTATTTCGGTCAGCCTTAGGAGACAAGAATTTCTTCCTTTTGGGCTTGATTTATTTTCCTTGACAACTAGACAAATCTTGGCATAACATCTATACTCCCTCTGAGAAGGTACACATGAATTTCTCTGAATTATTAACTTTTTAAAATGACTTTTAAATGTCTTGTTTTATTTTATTTTACAATATGCCTCAGTGGAACTGACCTTACTTGGGGCTATTGCAGAATGTATATATGACTTCTCTTTGGGCCATTTTTAATATCTAAATATATTATCTTAAATGAAAAATTTTCAGTGAAGCTTATTTATGAACAGAAATCAGTGTTTTCTATGAAATGATAGTATATGAAACAAATCTGGGGGAAATTTCATGCATATTTCTGTGATGGAAAAGAGCACCCTTGCTCATAATATAGATTACTCCTTTATACTTATCATCTTCCTTAGGATTGATACAGTAGTCTGGGTAGAAAGAGGTAATTCTTCCTTCATTTCCATCTTTGACATAACTAATCTGGAACTTGTCTGCCATCATGGTTGGACTGGACAGGGCCTGAGAAGAAGAGATTTTGAGGCAATTTCAAATGTCTTGAAATATCTTAGGAATAATAAAGTTAGTGGAACGACAGAGATGAACTCTCAGGCCCGGTGATGGGAAATGTTGCTGACACATGGTTACCCTCGCTTTAAATTTGGTGAGTGGAGATACAGGGAGTTTGGATGTTAGTAGATATTTTGGAAGCTTTCTGTTTTTCAGACTTAGAAGCCAAAACTATGTAAATTTTACACAACCACCTATATTGGGGCAAGTTTCTGCCTCCAGTATGTTTAAGGATAGTATAAATGGTGGGTTAGATCCAGGGCAATTTGCTTAATAGCATTGTTATCTATATAAGTCACTGATATTTCTTCCATAAAGTTACTGTAACTTTTGAATGATAATTATTGAGATAGCTTCAGGTTGTGTATGTGAATGCATATATTAGATATGTATGCATGAGTATTACTTTGAGATGATATCCATTTTGCCCTCCATATAGATTTCTGTCTTTCTTTTCTTTTTCTTTTTTTAAAGTAGGCTCCATGTCCAGGGTGGAGTCCAACACAGAGTTTGAACTCATGACCCCAAGATCAAGACCTGAGCTGAGATCAAGAGTTGTACATTTAACCGACTGAGCCACACAGGCACTCCTATTTTATTTCTTTCTTAATCTTTTAAAAAAAGATTTATTTATTTATTTTGGAAAGAGAGAAAGAGAGAGAGTGGGTCAGGAGGAAGGGAGGTCCAGAGAGAGAGAAGGAGCAGACTCTGTGCTGAGATGGGGACCAATGCAGGGCTTGGTCTTATGACCCTGAGATCACAACCTAAGCTGAAACCAAGAGTTGGATGCTTAACTGACTATACCACCGAGGTATATATTAATCTTGATTACAACCTGGAAGACAGATTGCCTGACACCATATTCTACCTACCTTCCTCTGGTTCATTCATTCAAAAAATACTTGAGTGCCTCCCATAAGTCTGGAGTTGTGCTATGTGCTTATTAAAATTTATTTAGGTCAGTAAGTACTTATTGCACACTCTATGTTTGCTAGATACTACCTGGATGAATAATGCTCTTTGGACCCAAGAAAATCAATTTAGTTAGAAAAAATTTGCATTTTAGGACAACTCATTTGGTTTTGTATTGACACAAATATGGGTATGATTTCTTTGACTTGTTGCTTATGAAAACCACATTTTGTGTAATTAGGGATGTTCCTTAATCCAGCTGAACTAGGAAATTGGTACTTTTTTCATTCTTTTTAAAATTTTACCTCTTTCTGAAACAGGTTAGGGTCTAGGGTCTCTTTTCCATTTAGCATTTAACAAATAATTCATAAGTATGATTTCCAATATACATAAATGACTCATACCAAAAACAAAAGAATTTTTATCTCATGTCCTCACATTGGGAATGTGGCAGATGGTGATATTTTCCAAGATCCAATAAGAATTTGACTGGACACAAAGGAAAAGGCCCAGGTACCAAGTAAACATTCCAGATTTATTGTAAATGTAGAAAAATTCCACCAATAAAAAATAACTGTGGGGAAAACTCTTTGAACAATAGAATGTTTTTGTGTGAGTTTTTAAAAAAAAGGATGCAGTTTTCCTTCCTTCTTTCCTTCCTTTCTTCCTTCCCTTCCCTTTTCTTTTCTTTCTTTCTTTTGAAAGAGAGAGAGAGAGAGAGTGTGAGTGAGAGGAAAGAGGGGCCAAGAGAAAGGGAGAGAGAGAATCTAAAGCAGGCATCATGCTCAGAAGGGAGCCTGATGTGGGCCTTGATCTCATGACCCTGAGATGATGACCTGAGCCAAAGTCAAGAGTCAGTTGCTTAAACTGACTGAGCCACCCGGGTGCCCTGGAATGCAGTTTTCTTACTTTCAGAGATACTTAGTAACGTAAATGAGGCAATACAATCCTGTTGGTTAGAAATTCTAAGGAAACCTGATAGAAGATAGACCTATGATTAGGTCACCACTTATTTGTTTTAAAAAAAAGATGCTTCCAAATTGTAATAG
The DNA here is from genome assembly GCA_004024625.1 of Mellivora capensis. NCBI lineage: Eukaryota > Metazoa > Chordata > Mammalia > Carnivora > Mustelidae > Mellivora > Mellivora capensis. The sequence continues at coordinate 5,142 of PISX010036792.1, read as the reverse complement.
TAATAGTAATAATAATTAATAATAAAAAAATAATAATAAATGATGCCAATAAACACAATGATGTTTATTGTGTGCCAGGAATTTTCCAAGTCTGTTGTTGATTCTAACCATCATGACAATCTGCAATGGAATGTATCCTATTGTGATCTCCATTTCCAGGTGAGAAGATTGAAGCACAGAAAAGGTAAGTCATCTGTCCAGATAAGGACAGTGGTGAGGCATAATGTGAATCCAGGAGAACTGGCATGAGAGTCCATGGTCTTAAGCTATTACCGCATGGACTTTGTCTTTTAATTACAACACTGTGAATATTCACACTTTCCATCTTGGTTTTCACAATATTTTTAGTTTATTAATTCACTGGGCACATCTTTTTTTATAGATTAACACCACCTGAGATGCTGCCCAATATATTAAAAGTTAAGAACAGTGGAGTCCAAATTTACAAATGGTGAGATAGGATTATGTTTATTGATGGTGGTTTACATTCTGAAATAGTTATATGTATGTATATATCCAAAAAGTACTACGAGAGAGAGAGAGAGAGAAAGAGAGAGAGAGCCTCATGTACACATAAAACTCCACAGTGAGAAATTCGGTAATTCACAGTGATGTCTAATCCTCTTAGGGAATGGATTATTGTCTCCTAGTCTTTGAATGTTCATACTGATATGAGTATGAACAGTCTAGAGTTGTGTCTCCTCATTAACCCCTTCCATTAGATGGTGGTCTACAATTATGCTTTTGTTGTGCTTCTGTCCTCCCTTGGGAAGAGGAGGATGATGGGTCCAGCATCAAGCTGGACCTCACTGTGTAAGTGCATGGCCTGACTGCCATGCACATCAGAATCACTTTCATGATCCATAGTGGGAACACAATGGAAATCAGAGTTTAGAAATCCAACTTATCTTGCTGTGAGTAGAATTGCCTCTGATACAGATGACAATTAGTTTTGTTCCCTAACACTGTTATAGAAATGTGACCTGGAAAGACTCCTTGCAATCTATGAAAGCATTTGTCTACCATGAGTTCATACCAGGGAGGCAAAAATGTTGATTTCACTAATGTGAAAACACATAAAAAGTCTTTCTGTAAAGAGCAGCCACAAGGTGAGGGTACACCTGCTGAGGTAAAGAAGTGAAGGCTTCCCTGAAAGTTTTAGTGGCTGCTCCATTCTATTAAAGCTGCAAAATTCTGCTTATTCCTGTTTCTCAAAACCACGGGGGTTGTGGCTCACTCACATTATAGATTAAGTGGGCAGTGATGCCAGCCTTTAATGTTACTTTCAATTGTGCCAGAGCCTGTGGCTGAGGCTCATGTCTGGCCTCGGCTCTCCTCTTTGGTTCTAGCATCCTTTTCCTCTTTTTCCTCCAACATCACTTGTCAAGTCAGCTCAGTACTTACCCTGTTATACAGAAAAACCTTGAGAAGCCCCTTTGCATTCACTGTGAGAATAAAAGGCCCCTGCTATAGAGTACTCCAGAAATTAAAAACACTGAAACTGGGTAACTTCTCTTCTCACTCATCTGTAGGCAAGCATACATCAAAAGAAAAGTCTATAGTTTAACAAGAGCAGACGCAGACACCTTGCAGCTCAGCTGTACACATGTTTATCAAGCACATATAAGGGGCAAGGTGCTGCCCAGGGACAGCACGGTACAGTGGAAAGGGCCGGAGATTGGGAATGAGGAATCTGGGATCCACTGTTTTCCTGCTGTGTGGACTGGGCAAATACTGCTATTTCTGAATTTCAGTTTTCTCATTGGTAGATGGGAGATAATAGCTCTCCTGAATGGTTATTGTGAGAATTAGACATTATGTATGTAGCACAACCTGAGTGCTAAGTGCTGGCTATTACTATTAGACCAGGTGAGATAAATAAGGAGGAGACTTGGTTCCCACCTTAAGGAGCTTGTGCCAGGAGAGAGAAAATACCTGCATAAATACCTATGCTTCAAGAGGAAGGAACAAAGACCATAAAGAACCTTCAAATGCCTTGACAAAAGTGCTATGGAGAGAGCCTGTGGGTTGGGACATTAGCAACAACCTAACTGGTCTCTCCGAACCCCCACCCCCCATCTTGCCCCGTTCAGTCTACTCCTCATACAACTGCCAATGCATTCCTTTTACATTGCAAATCTGATCATGCTTAAGATCGTCCAATGGTTTCTCATTACCTTTGGGATAAAGTGCTCATGGGATGAACTCCTATTTAATTCTCTACCTTCATCTCTTTCCCTCCACCTTTCTCTTTCAAACATACACTTTGTGTGCTAGCCCTAAAAGCCCTTTTTAGTTCTGTATCAGTCAGGGCTCTCCAGAGAAACAGAACAGAACAGAACAGAACAGAAAACATAATATATTACTAAATGTAATAATAAAGTCTTCTTCTTATAAGGACTTGGCTCACATGATCAAGGAGGTTGAGAAGATCTACAGGGAATAAGCTGGAGATCTGGGAGTGCCAGTGGTGTATTTTCAGTCTGAATCCAAAGGCCCGAGAACTAGGATAGCTGATGGTTTAAGTTCCAGTCTGAGGGCAGAAGGTCAAGGTCCCAGCTCTGTCAGACAGACTCTTGGTCTCCTGACCCCTGGCTCAGCCCCTCAGGTCTCAGTGTACAAGTGTCTCCTTCCAGAGTGGATTAAGTCTTTGTTGTAGGGTACCCTCCAGTTCCCCCATTGTTGGATGTTTCTTTGTGAGCTGCAATTTCCTCTTTTCTTGTCTGTCACATACAGTGCCACTTCAGAGAGAGCCAAGAAATTGTTATTATTGCTTCCACAATATCTCCTGTGTCTAGTACAGGATCCAGCACATTGAGATCACTCAATAGTTATTTTTAAATGAATGAATGAATACATTTAGTGGGGGAGGTGACAGTAGGCATGGGTCTTGGAGGAAGGAAGGTCTCAGAAGAAATAGAATACCCCATTTGGGAAAAATAACAACAGAGGATACCAAAATATTTACCACGAAATGGAGACTTCTGATATTTGCAGAGAGATTCTGAATACCAATGTTTAATTCCCTATAGTGAAAATAATTATAGTTATCATGGGTAGTCTTCAGAAGGCAAGGCACTTTGCTTTTCATCATATTTGAAGGACCTTTATCTTTTAGCTTTTTATTATTAAAAAATTCCAACACATACAGGTTGAAAACTAGTATAATGAAGCTCCATACACTTACCTTAAACAATTATTAATGTATTACTGTATTTGCTTCTTTTTTCTGGCTGGAGACTTTTAAAGAAAATCCCGGGCAATCTGATAATTTTTGCCCCTAAATATTTCAATATACTTACATATCCTCCAAAATAAGGACATTTTCTTCATAATTACTATGCCACTACAATGATCAACAAAATTAGCAATATTTCCTTAATATCATTTAACAACCAGTTCATATTTGTTTTTACCATAAGTCCTTTATTGTTTTAACAATTGGTTTATTTGACTCAGAGTACAAATGAAGTACACACATTTTATTGTTATGTCTTGAGTTCTTTTTAGGTATCCTTAGCTTCTAAGTATTCTTACTCCCTTTTTTTACTCATGATATTGACTGTTGACAGACCATTTAGTTGTTACAGTGAATACCCCTCATTTTGATTTGTCTCATTGCTTCTGAGTGATGGCATTTAACCTGTTCTCCTCATGTTTCCCAAAGACTGGAAGTTAGAGTTAAAGTCTTGATTAAATTCTGGTTCAACATTTCTTTCTTTCTTTTTTTTTTTTTTTTTTAAAGATTTTATTTATTTATTTGACAGAGAGAGAGAGAGAGAGAGACCACAAGTAGGCATAGAAGCAGACAGAGGGTGGGGGGAAGAGGTTCTCTGCCAAGCAGAGAGCCTGATGAGGGGCTCGATCCTAGGACCCTGAGATCATGACCTGAGTGGAAAGGCAGAGGCTTAACCCACTGAGCCCCCCAAGCCCCCAGGTTCAACATTCCCAAGAAAAATACTTCCTAGGTGGAGTTGGGTACTTGATATTACATCATATCAGGGGGCATATGCTATGCTGTCTTGCAGTTTTAGAGACTCTCAGAGTGGTCATCAGATCCTTTTATCACAAAGTTGCATTTACCCTTTATGTCCCTTAATAATCAGTGGGCTGTTACTTTGGTAACTTGTGAACATCCAATTATCATTAGCCTTTCATGTAATTGTTTTAGCAACTTTTGATGGTTGCCTGAGTGATGATTCCATGAGGGATTGCAAAATGGTGATTTTCTAATGCTGTAATTCCTGATACATTTTTTAAAATTAGAATTTCTCCAAAAGAAGAGCTTTCTCTCTTCAGGTAAAGTTATTTGGTATTTTTGATATTCTGAAATGAAGTCCTTGTTTTTTTAAAATTTTTAAATTTTTTATAAACATATAATGTATTTTTATCCCCGGGGGTACATGTCTGTGAATCGCCAGGTTTACACACTTCACAGCACTCACCATAGCACATACCCTCCCCAATGTCCATTATCCCACCCCCCTCTCCCGATCCCCCTCCCCACAGAAACCCTCAGTTTGTTTTGTGAGATTAAGAATCATTTACGGTTTGTCTCCCTCCTGATCCCATCTTGTTTCTTTTCTTCTTTTCCTACCTCCCCCAGCCCCCCATGTTGCATCTCCACTTCCTCATATCAGGGAGATCATATGATAGTTGTCTTTCTCCAATTGACTTATTTCACTAAGCATGATACCCTCTAGTTCCATCCACGTCATTGCAAATGGCAAGATTTCATTTCTTTTGATGGCTGCATAGTATTCCATTGTGTATATATACACCACATCTTCTTTATCCATTCATCTGTTGATGGACATCTAGGTTCTTTCCATAGTTTGGCTATTGTAGACATTGCTGCTATAAACATTCGGGTGCACGTGCCCCTTCGGATCACTACCATTGTATCTTTAGGGTAAATACCCAGTAGTGCAATTGCTGGATTGTAGGGTAGTTCTATTTTCAACTTTTTGAGGAACCTCCACGCTGTTTTCCAGAGCGGTTGCACCAGCTTGCATTCCCACCAACAGTGTAGGAGGGTTCCCCTTTCTCCACATCCTCGCCAGCATCTGTCATTTCCTGACTTGTTCATTTTAGCCATTCTGACTGGTGTGAGGTGATACCTCATTGTGGTTTTGATTTGTA
>PISX010036791.1:0-12241 GCA_004024625.1 Mellivora capensis | reverse complement strand
ATTCGACTGCAGAGGATAGCCGTGTCCCAACCTCAAACCCTGGAGCCCAGAAGGAAAGGACGTCAGGCCTGGGGTCCCCTGGACGGCTCGCGGCTCACCCGCCTGCCAGCCGGGTCCTGGGAATCGTCACCGCACACCATGCCCTGAGCGGTCCCCCTGGACGTGATGGCCGGAAGCAGCAGGTGTCTGGGTCAGTGCGGGCCCAGGTGGGGGCGGCTCCTGCTGAGGCCCCGACTAACGCAGACCCTGTGAGTCGTTCCGTGCCGGCTCGGACGGACAGGGGACATGCTGCACCCAGAATTATCGCGGGGACAAAGGCATTACACGAAGCGCGCAGCAGCCGCCTCGCCCCCCGATGCTTCCCTCAAGGACCCATGACACTGAGGTGACCCACATTCTAATAGGGGCATCGAATCCTGCCCTGAGCACAGAACTGCAGAAGGAGAACGACAAACCCACGACCACCACGCAGGCGACCCCTGGGCTCGGCCTGGGCTCCGGGCCCCTCTCTGCGCATGCGTCGCGCTGCGGTTCTCAGGTGCGCTCCCCCCGCGCGGAGGAGTCGGGCTCAGGGTCAGCGACCCCCCCCGGAGCCGTTTCCGGGGCCGACCAGTGAGGTGGGAAGGCGGGTGTGGGGCGACTGGGAGGCAGTTCTCAGGAGGGCGAATGGAAGAAACATCCTGGATCCTCCATAAGCCGCCGTGTGACATTCTCTTGTCACTTCTGCCTTCTCCCCCCCCCCCCAGACCCCCCTGCTGGCGGAGATGCAGCCACGAGCCTCAGGAAACCGGCCGGTCTGGCCAGTGTCAAGGGCACAGACATGGCGGCTCTGGCCCGGAGAGCCTGCATACCCGGGGCTGCTGTCTGCCCCGACCACTCGCCACCCGCGGGGACAGACCTGCTCTGAAACCCGGGACAGTCACCATGTTGTTGTACCTCCCTCCTGCCCCCTCTGGTAGGAATTCCAAGGAAACGTTAGACCCACGGTTGTGACTTGGGTTTCCTCTTAGAGAGTGACACATCCTGGCCACAGGATTATCTGTGGTCCCCGTGTCCACTGCAGCTTTGGTCTCTGTTCCCACAGACGACATCATGGACACCAATGCTGAAACACAAGAGGTGACAGTTCCCCAGTGCCCCATTCTGATAACAGCTTTAGAATCCCCAGTTTATTTTTACCGCGATTTGCCCCTGAGCCCATCAGGGAGAGGCAGAGTCAGTTCTGGGGCGTCCGTGATGTCAGTTTGTAGGGAGTCAGAGGAGGCAACGATCCCCCCAGCGGGAGCATTGAGTCCATGCAGACGTGACCCGGGATGGACCCTGAGCCTGCGGCTGTGCATGAGCCCAGGTTTTGTCCCTCACTTCACCAGACGGTAAGTTACAAACCTCAGCCGATTCCCCCTGGCGGGGCTGCCAGCGGGTGCGCTCAGCCAGTTCAAGCCCCACTGGGCCCGCCATCCATCAGCCGCAAGGCTGCTCGGAACTGCAGGTACAGGCTCCGCCAGAGCCTGGGAGCAGAGGTTCCAGCCAGGGGTGACTTTGTACCCGGGACATATCAGGCAATGACTGGGGACATTTTGGTTGTCACAACGGTGGAGGAATGCAACTGGCATCTAGTGGGCGAAGGCCAGGGATCCTGCTACACATCCCCTGATGCCCTGATGCCCCACAACAAAGGCTGATGCAGCCCATAATGTCAAAAGAGCCAAAAGCGAAAGCCCTGGTTTAAAGCCACAGGCAACCTTTCACACCATCGTCTGGATATTGCCAGGAATGATACGTAGCAGGAGGTCTGGCTCCCCTCTGGGTATCACTGGCTTCGTGCAAAACCAAACCATGCATAAATCAGTTCTGTTTGCTCTCTGGCTTTTTCCTGTGATCATCCTCTCCTTCCCACCTTTATTTCTTCTTACCAGAGAAATGGTGAAAAAAATAAAATAGCCTGAAGAGTTGAGAAAAAATTTGTTGTCCTCAGTAAAAAAGAAGTAAATTGGAAACAATTTCATGGGAACCCAAAAATCAGTGAAGAAAGAAGACACAGGGCTCACCAAACAGAGCATCATCCCAGAGAGGAGCACGGAAAAGTCTCCAGGAGCGCTGGTCAGTCACACGAGTCACCACGCCTGAGTGCGGCGGGGACAGGGGCTTCAGGAGGACCCAGGGGAAGCAGGGCCGTGCGAGGCTAGTCAGAGCCCCCCAAAGTGCAGAAGGTAACACACGAATTTATTTAAGAAAACTGGGAGCTGGTTTGGCATAAAGGAAATATTAAATAAGATAACGGCACAGGTGTTACAGGGTTTGGTGATGATGCCGAAGGTGATGCTCGCGTGACCAGAGCTGGGGAGCTCTGCCCGACGGGGCCCGTCTTCCGTTCCGTGGCTCCGTGGACAGTCTGTCCCTTGCATCCACGTCCACTTGGGAAAGGTAATGTGAGGCTCGTGGGAGAGGCAAAGCAACCGGGGTCGGGGTCAGAGGCACAGACTTCCTCTCAGGAAAGTGCAAGCAAACCGAACAAGGATCCGGGAACCACGGAGGCCTCTGCAGCCCCGGTCACCCTCCCGCCTGCCACGGGGGCCTCACCACTGAGGCCCCCAGGTGCCTGGCGGGCCCCCAGCTCCCTGACTCACAGCTGATTATCTGCCACATTATGTAGCTCCACATGTCAACACACGCGTTGCTGTGTCCTGGCCTGACCTCCAAAGGTCACTTTCTGAATTTGTTCACTAAGGCCTGGGTTGCTGACCCTGCAGTTCAAGCCCCTAATTTCCCCTGTTCTCCTCCCCCATCCTCCAGGAACATGCACACAAAAGGCCTCATTGTCCCAAAGCCTCAGGCCCAGACGTGCACTGGCCTTCCCTTTCCGCAAACGCCTGCCTCCTGACTTGGGTCAGGTCACCGCCAGCAGCCCCGGCCTCTGGCGTGGCTGGTGTGCTCCCAGCAATCCCAAATTCTGCGTGACACCAGCTGGCCGGCAGGAAGCCTGGGCTTTGCAGAAGCAGAGTCCTGGGTGGAAGGGATGGGACAGAGGCTACGGGATGGTCACATCGACGTCTCAGGACAGTGGGGAAAATGAGATGGTCCCTTTTTTTGAACAATGCTCCCTTTCCCCACTCCCAAGGGGACACACATGTCTTTACTATGTCTGACACTTTCTGGGGAGCAGAGGGGACCTTCCCAAGAGATAGTGATGTGACCTTCACATTGGCTCGAGTTTGAAATTCCCTTAATACACCTCCTCAGATCTGCGTATGCCAAAGTGTGTTAGAGCCAGCCATCCCTGTGACCTCGGCACGTTCCTTAACTTGTGTCTCCTGAAAAGTGGGGACAGTGATTGCACCAAGCTCGTATGCTTGTCAGAACCAAAGGGGACCCGGCATGAAAACCCACCGGCACAAGAGGGCCTAAGTGTGGAGCCACGTGGACACCGACATGGGTGCTTGGGGAGGAGAGGTTCTAGTCAGGGAGGAAGGGCAAGCCCGTCGGAGCTTGAAGAAGAACACAGACCGAATCCCCACGTCCTGCTGGAAATGGGCATGAGGGCGATTATGGAGACTCTGCGGACAAGGGTAGAGCCCATCACCCTCTGCCCAGTCACGCACAAGCCTCCCCTCGGCCACCCCGGGTCATTGGCCAAAGCCCGTCTGCTGAGTGGCCGAACCACCATCCAAAGAAGCCCGGTCGCGGGCATTAATCTGCTGAAAGGCCAATTTGCTTAAAACACTCAGACAAATGCCTGAAGTGGGGTCCGGAAGGGTTCAGGGAAGGTGACTACTGTCAGAACGGGGGCTGGGACAGGGACAGAGGCAGGCCTAACCACGCACTGGGAAAGGCAGAAGGCTGCCTGGATTCGGCATTCTTAAACTCGTTTTTAAGGCACAGGCATGTCCCCCGTACCAGCTGCCTCTGTCCTCTGCACACAGGGAACGGTCTCCAAGGTGGTCGGCCCCTCGCCCAGCCTGCACCAGAGCAAGACCTCAGTGAGGCCAGGAAGTCAGGAGCCCCGTGGTGGCCAGGGTGCCCCCGGTTCTGGGTTGTGCAAAATAACACATCTCAGCTGTACTCGGTGAAGAGTAAACCTCAGGCTTCTCTGTGGACAGACATAGGTTCTGTTGTAAAAGTCACATCCCCCCACCTCCCTTGTGCCTTGTGGACACCCCGCCTGGAGGTGCTTTCAATCTCCCTCCATGAGTTCTGGAACTCAAGAGTATCGAGAACTTATAAAACATTTTTCCCCATTTTCTGAGATTCTGTTTGTGAAGGCAGGCAGCTTGTCAGCATGCTGCCGCCTAAGCTGTTTCAAAAGGAAGGTTCCAGAGGGCGCTGTGTTGTTCCCCTGTCCCTTTGTCACAAGAAGCCTGGGACTCAGCAGGACCTGAGTGCTCCCTGAAGGGTCAGCTGGAACCTGAGATTTCTGGGGTTTGGTCAGCAGCTTGGGTGAGCTGATGGAGAGAGGGAGGAAAGAGGTTCTCAGGGGACCTCCTGGTGCCCCAAACTTCTCCCAGGGGCAGAGGCATGAGCCTGTTCTGCCTTTCCCTGGAGCTAGTTCAAGGTCTTCCTTGAAGTTCCTCTACTGGGTGAGTCCAGGGAGCAGGGGCAGGCTGCTGACCTCGGCGTGGACGAGGTCCTAGAAACCTGGCCTGCGTCCCCAGCCCAGGTCCCCATTCACCCCAACACAGAGACTGGAAGGGGCACCCAAATCGTTCTGTTCATCCCCGCAGCCCTGCAAGGGGGGGTTTCCATGGTTCCCTGTCTCGAAGAGCTCCCAGGAAACTGGTTCCAGGAGCCCCAGGGTACAGGGTGACAGAAGCTGCCCCAGGTCCCGCGTGCGACGCAGTGTGACATTAATGGATGAAATTAACAGCCTCAGCAGCATTAATGAATTTCCTTGTGCAGACTGTGACGTTTGTTTGGCAAAAGGGATCATTAGATGTGTGCAAACATTCCACGTGCCGTGGAAGGGCCTCGGGCACTGACAAATGATAAATGAGGAAATTAGGGGCTTCAGGAAAATGTAAATATCATCCTTTGTAAGTCTGTCCCTTGGCAGGAAAAACGTTTCCCCAAAGCTCCGAGCCATTCCTCCCGCGATTTCCCCACGTGGAAAACGCCTGTGATTGGCGTCCACGGCGTGGCCCATCCTGAGGGGTCCTCTGCTCTCCTGCCCGCACCCGGGCAGCATCGGGGAGGAAAAGGCTGCGGTCCCTCTAGGCTTCCTTTGATTCCGTTCTCAACCTTCATTTCATTATGGTCCCCTATGGAGCCATTTTAGACATTTTTTCTGGATTGGCCCTCGTGAAATTTTAATAACACTGAAGTACCACTCTATCTTCATGTGCTGAATGTCCATTTGTGTTCTTATCTAAAAAGAGCGGGATCTTTTCACCCAGCAACCGCCCCCACCCCAGGGGGAGCAGTGTCACCCTGCAGAGATGGCATGTTCTCATTCATGCGTGCATGCACTCACACACGCAGCCAGTATGCAGCTAGTGCCAACTCTGGGCACTGGTGATGCAGCCGTGAGCATGGCAAGGGACCCTCATCCTCATGGGGCTGACATTGTACAGGGACAACAGAGAGCGACAGAGTGGAGTAATGATAGGCACCCCAGCAAGTGCAGACAGATGGCGGCAATGGGCAGCCAGGAAGGGGGTTCCAGGGTGACTAGGAGTCTCGCTGATGGGGTGAAGCTGGAAGGAGGGACAGGTCAGGGCCCAGCATGTTGCAGGCAGAGGGAACAGCGAAGGCGATGTCGTGAGAGGGGGAGTAGCATGAGTTTGCGGAGCAGCGAGGAGGCCAGTGTAGTCAGAGCCAAGTGGGGGAAGGAGGGCATGGGGGGACGTAAGGCCAGAGAGGTGACAGGTGATGGCGAGGGGCGGGGGGCACAGATCTTCTCAGTCCTGTGGACCCCTGTGAGGACTTCGGCTTTTACTTCAAGAGAAGCGTGAGCCACTGGGACAAGATCTGGTTCCCATGTGAGCAGGATCAGCTGGCAGGTGCAGGTGCATGTGGGGTGTGGGGCCAGGATTGGAGCAGGGAGACCTGGGAGACCAGCAGGAGGGGAAGGTGTCCTGAGCCAGCTGGTCACGGTGCTAGAGGTGAGAGGGAGTCAGACGGAGCTGGCAGGATGCACTGCCGGGGCGAAGCGGAGTGTGGAAGGAAGGAGGGAGGACAGGGCCCAGGGGTTGACCGCAGGGCTGCGAGCGCTGCCACGAATGGAGAAGGGCAAGGTTGTGGGGTGACCTGAGTTTTCAGAGCTCCTCTGCCCGGCTGAGAAACACAGTGAGAGGGTCAGGGTGTTTGAGGCTGACATCCAGGAGATTTATTACAGGTCTCCAGGCAGCTCCAACTACATAATCTGTGGAGCCCGTGCAAAATGAAAATGTGGTCCAAAGCAGGAACAAAATGCTATTAGAAGTTCTAAAATAAGAAAGCTTTTTCTTTTCTTCTGTGCTGTCTTTTGTTACTCACTATTTAATGGGTATGGAGGCATTCAGAGGGCAGCGCAGACCCTCACAGATCAAGCCTCCAAGTGGATCAGAGTGGAGAAGCAATCCCTGGGCAAGTTTATTCTCCTGAGCAAATTCTCCAAAATGACACCTTTTAGTTCTTTTTTAAAAAAATATGTTGGCGTGACCGTGAAGACTATAATGAAAACTGTTAGCGGAAGCAGTGAAAAATGTGGGACTGAAGCATCAGCAGAGTTAATGTGAGGCACTTGGAAAGGATTCTAGAGTAACAGACTTTGTGTGGGCTTTGACCTTCACCAACCTACAGCAAGGCCCCGCCCCTGCCGTGGCCCCGCCCAGGATCTGGCCCCGCCCCCAGCTTGTCCCCACTCCGGGGCTCTCCCCTCCCCCCCATTAGCCCCGCCCCTTCCCCCAGCTGCACCTCTTAAGCCGACCTCTCCTTCCAGCCTGGCCCCGGCCCTGTCCTGGTGCCGCCCAGGCTGTGGCCCCAGGGGAGCGGGCTCACACCCTCACCAGCTCCTTCAGCATCCTGATGCATATATGTATGTACTTTAAAACCCCACAAAGTAACACTCTGATCTACATACGCATAGAAGTAGAAACATGTTCCAAAGCCTGTAGAATCCACCTGTGAGTCCTGAACTCCTCCCACTTCCCTGCTGTCCCTGCCTCTGCTCCTGGGAGCATAGCATGTTCCCAATTCGCGGCCCCTGCCCCCCCCCCCTGAGGGACCAGCCCTCTGCCAAGTAGTCCACCCTGACCATCCACCTTCCATTTCTTTACCCTGCTCTGTATTTTGTTAGTTCACTTTCTGACTCCTTCAGGGAATGTGTCCTCCACGAGGGCTTAGCATAGGGTGGGAACTCAATAAGCCTTTGTGAGAGGATGAGAATGTGCTTATGCTCCCTGAGAAACCAACCATACAGACAGCCGCATGGGAAAAGCCCATGCAAGGGCTTGTCATCTCACCTCGCCTGTCCTGGTAGGTCATGTGTGGGCAGGGAGCAGCCAGGTGAGGTCAACAGAGACTCGAGCTCATCTCTCATGTTTTGATTTTCTTACAGGGGGGAAGATCCTTATGTACTGCTTGCGTAATGAACATTAATTTCAATTAAGAAATCAATTTCATGCAATATCGATTTTGCAATAAAGAAACAGAATTTTCAGTGTCCCTGATTGAGATATCTGACACCAAGCACTCTGTCATCCTGAAAGAACCAATTTCACAGTAAACAAACAAATTTTGGTTGCATTAATAATAATAACAACAGTATTAACCACAGTATCTGCTTCTGCTAACCGTTATTCAAGGATTTGCTGATTCCAAAGCACCTGCCTCCTTCCTTTGATTCTTATGACAATGTTGCCAGGTTGGAGGAGACGTTTATGATTATTCATGTTATCATAGTCCTTACTCCAGTTTTGCCAAAAAAGAAAATCCGGTGATGTTCTCCATGCCATGGGGACCTATTGGAAGATCATGGGCAACTGTTTGCCACCCCCTTTCTCACGTGACTCTGAAACTCCTAGACCAGTAGCCTAGTGGGTCTGGTCATCCCCAGCTCCAAGAGCACGTGTGCCATGACTGTCCTCACCAGTCAGCTCTTCCCACCCCTTGGGATGTGAGATATGAACCTCCATTGGTTCAGGGATGGGCACCTGGCCCAGGGGGGAATGAGATATAAGGAGACCTTTGCCTGGGCTCCCTGGCACTTCTGAGGTTTTCTCTGGAGAAGGCGGCTGTGGACACCGTTCTAAAGCACTAGAGCCTTTTCTTGTTGCCCTGAGAGAAGACACCCGAAATCAGCACTGACCCTTGAAAGAGAGAGGCACCAAGAGAAGGTCAGGGACACTGAACCATTGCTTGATCAAATCATTCCTGAAGCTTTTTATCTCCAGGAATTTTTAAGGCTTGAGCACATCAATCTCCTATTGTTCAAACCCGTTTGCTTTGAGTTCTCTGGTCCTCATGACCACAGCCAGGGTCACGTAAGAGTAAGAGGCAGATAATTAAAGCAAAGCCTTCCCTTTGCTGATCCCTTGTGTGTGATACATGCCTTCTCAAAAATCGCCTGAATCGGGCGCCTGGGTGGCTCAGTGGGTTAAAGCCTTTGCCTTTGGCTCAGGTCATGATCCCAGGGTCCTGGGATCGAGCCCCGCATCGGGTTCTCCACTCAGCAGGGAGCCTGCTTCCTCCTCTCTCTCTCTGCCTGCCTCTCTGCCTACTTGTGATCTGTCTGTCAAATAAGTAACTAAAATCTTAAAAAAAAAAAAATCGCCTGAATCTCAAAATCAACACGTTGGAGTTAGATAAGAAGCTTTCGAGGTCGCCAAGCTCAGCCTTATGGACAAAGTGAGGCCGTCAAGACCAGACAGGCCCCGATCCCAGAGGACAGGGCAGGGTTGGCCCGTCTATGGCGGGTGGCTCCTATTTCTAGGTTCACCCAGAGCAAGAGGCCAATCGGGACAAAACAATCAGGGCTTCATCCATGGATGCAGGGTTCATGTCCACGCACCCAAAATCAAGCAGCAAACGTGTGCTGTCAGAGACCGTGCAGTGAGAAAATCTCTTCTGCTGGACGGTCCCAATTACAAAATGGGGAGGAATTCTGGCATTGTGTCTATGTGGAATTTCGCTGTACTCTGCTTAATCAGATGACAGTTTTTTTACTTGATACTGCTGCTTGGGTATAAATCTGAGGTGTGTTTCTAAGCACATGTTCCCATTCAAAAAAAAAAATCTTAAAGGGGATATACATGCAGAATACATTATTAACATATATTTTATCCTGTCCTCACTACCTTTGGACTCTACTATTTGAGGATTTTGCTTGCATCGCTCTTGTCTGTTTGTTGGATGGTCTCTTCTCACCCACTTTTCTCCTAAGACAAGGAGATAAGACAAGGAGATACTGATGTATCCCCCCCCCCCCCGGCTCCCTAAAGCGGGGGCCCTGAGAGGCGGACCCTGAATGGGATTTGGCCGGCCACAGGCACGGTGGAGCACTACGGGAGCAAACAAGCAGGGAACCAGACGGGGGACTGTAGCTTTGTCAAGGCTAGTGTCCCGATGAGAATTCTCCCTCTCGGGGCTTCACCCGATTGGAAACATTCATCAGGGTAACAGCAGCCTCTTCAAGTCTGAGCGTTCTCACTGTAGAGATTCTGTGTGGAAACGTTACGGTTAAAGCGACTGCAAATTTCAGTCCTTGTAAAATGCCTTTGGTTTCTGCTGAGCTACTGACAGGGAGAGCTTAGTGACAGGGTTTCTGCGTGTGCCCTTCCTCCGAGGCGACTTGCACGTTCACTCACTTCCCCCAGTCTGATAAGAGCGCTTGAACATGAGAGCAATTTTCATAGTCGAGTGACTTTGAGGAGAAGTCATCTTGTAACTTTTAATTAGTAGAACCATCATGCAAGACAGATTTTAAGGAAAAATTATAGGAAAATCACCCATGTAATTGCAGTTGTGGGTGTGTGTAGGTTAAGACGGGAGCGTTGGGATTGAGGAGATCCATATTCAAATCCTGACTCCGTTGTATACCTGCCACATGACCCCAGGGAAGACACTAACCCAAAGATATTCCTTACCAGACAATGTCACTTCCCTAAGGAGCCCACTTACCTTGAGAGCTCACTTACCTGAGGAGCTCACTTACCTGAGTGTTCACCAACCTGAGAGGACATTTACCTGAGGAGATCATTTACCTGAGATGCCACTTACCTGAGGAGCTCACTTACTTACGAGGTCATTTACCTGAGGACATCCTGTACCTAAAAGTTCACTTACCTGAGGAGTCACCTACCTGAGAGGACACTTACCTGAGGAGCTCACTTACCTGAGGAGATCACTTACCTGTGTGGTTACTTACCTGTGGAGATCACTTACGGAAGGAGGTCACATAACTAAGAGATCACTTATCTGAGGAGGTCATCTGCCTGAGAGGTCACCTACCTGAGGAGGTCACCTGCCTGAGAGGTCACCTACCTGAGGAGGTCACCTACCTGAGGAGGTCACCTATCTTCTCTGAACCAGTTTCTCTCAGTTCAAGGATGGTCATGAAGGTTCAAAGTCAAAACATAAGATCTTGCTTCTCAAAGTGTGGTCCACAGCCCAGCGACGTCTTCCTCGCCTAGAAGCATCCAGAAAATGCAGAATGTCAGGTCCCATCCAGGTCCCACTGAAGGGACACAAGCTTTGGCCGGACCCCGGGTGGCTCACGTGCGCACTGGAGGTGAAGCGCCGTCTCACGGCACCGAGCAGGCCGCCAGGTGCGCCGCCAGGAGCCCCGACGGGCTGGGCATTGACGCAGCCGCCTCAGGGTTAGACTGAGCTCTCGCTTAACAAACTTCTTCCTCTTCTACAGTTTTCCTGCTGGTTCACGTCACTTCACAGTTACGTGCGGCCCGCTGAGTGGCTGCCCCAGGCCCGCTGCCCTGTCCCCCCATCCCGACGGTCGCCCGCCTCCTGCTGTCAGGAGAGAGCCCTCGGGGAGCACCCTTCTATGTAGAGCTTCCCTTCAGGGAAGATAAAACCCAAACTACCTCAAACAGGAAAGAGAAAAAAGGAAGAAGAGAAAGAAAGGCGTGTGTCTGTCCCTTCAGAGCCAGGGAGCGCTGGAAGTCCGCGGGGGAAGGCAGCAAGCCATCCCTGGGCGGTGTCTCCTGGGCAGTCTGGGGACACAGGGACAAGCCCCACCGAGTGGGTACAGAGCGGCCAGGGCACAGGACGCAGCAGGGGTGGTGGCCACAACCTCGGGGCACCGCGGCCTTGTCACCAGCTCAGACCTTGTGGCAGCCCGGCCTCAGCGGCTCGGGGACCAGTCCGGGACAGCGCAGATTCCTGTGGCTTGTGTCTCACAGCCCCTGTGACGGGGCTGCGGCCACAACCACCCTCACGTTAGGTGCGGAGCCCTGTCCCCGCGCTGAAATCGGGGCTCCTGGAGCTGAGACAGCTGTGTGGTCACAGACAACCTGACCGCGGGGAACCCTGGTGTCAGGTGACTTCCTTGCTCCCTCAGAGCAGGTGCCTGTCCCGTGGCCTGTCCAGAAGCAACGGGCCAGTGGTGCTCCAGGCCGGACACCTGTGTCCCCTCACTCATCCTGTCCCGGGCCAGCAAGGACATGCAGAGCTCAGGGGGCACAGAGCCCCAGTCCGACCCCAGCAGATAGCCTCACCCCGTGCGGCCCTCTCACGTGGGCCTCCTGCTGCTCTGAACCCCATTTGTAACCTGGACTTGGGGGGCTACTCCCTCTCCTAGAGCTGCTGGAGGCTTTTCATGAGATAAAAATCTCTGGACAAAAGCTCTGACTGCAAGACCTTGCGTTCTAGAACTCAACCAAGTAAATGAGCAGGACATTGGGTGTGTGCAAGGTGGATGTGCTCTGGGAAAGAGAAAGGGGGTCTGGGAGAATGGGGGGTCCTACCTGGGGAGGCAAGCCTGGAAAGCAGGGAGGACCAGGATCCTGGGTGGCCTTCACCGACTGAGCTGAACAGGACGAAGGTGAAATCGAACCCGCCTGGTGGTCTGCAGGGAGGTGATGGCAGAGCGGCTGTGAGTGGACAGGGAGGGAGCTGGGAGTCTGTCAGGGACTTCTTCCCTCCTGCCTACATGGAGGAAACGTGCCCTACAGAATATTCTGTGCCATTGCTGCCTCCGTGGAGTCTGAGGAACACCGGGGCTGCCTGGTGGGTCAAAGCATCCCCTGTGAGTTCCCCCTATACTCAGCAGAGGAAGAATCTGGGGCCAGCCCCTTCTGGAACGTTCCCTCCA
>PISX010036790.1:0-11616 GCA_004024625.1 Mellivora capensis | reverse complement strand
ATTTGTTATGCTCCGCAAATAAGTGAAACCATATGATAATTGACTCTCTCTGCTTGACTTATTTCACTCAGCATAATCTCTTCCAGTCCCGTCCATGTTGCTACAAAAGTCGGGTATTCATCCTTTCTGATGGAGGCATAATACTCCATAGTGTATATGGACCACATCTTCTTTATCCATTCATCTGTTGAAGGGCATCCTGGTTCTTTCCACAGTTTGGCAACAATGGCCATTGCTCCTATAAACATTGGGATACAGATGGCCCTTCTTTTCACCACATCTGTATCTTGGGGGAAATACCCAGTAGCGCAATTGCAGGGTAATAGGGAAGCTCTATTTTTAACTTCTTGAGGAACTTCCACACTGTTCTCCAGAGTGGCTGCACCAACTTGCATTCCCACCAACAGTGTAAGACGGTTCCCCTTTCTCCACATCCTCTCCAACACACGTTGTTTCCTGTCTTGCTGATTTTGGGCATTCTAACTGGTGTGAGGTGGTATCTCAATGTGGTTTTAATTTGTATCTCCCTGATGCCTAGTGATGATGAACATTTTTTCATATGTCTGATAGCCATTTGTATGTCTTCATTGGAAAAGTGTCTGTCCATATCTTCTGCCCTTTTTTGATGTGATTATGTGTTTTGCATGTGTTGAGTTTGAGAAGTTCTTTATAGATCCTGGATATCAACCTTTTGTCTGTCCTGTCGTTTGCAAATATCTTCTCCCATTCCATGGGTTGCCTCTTTGTTTTGTTGACTGTCTCCTTTGCTGTGCAGAAGCTTTTGATCTTGATGAAGTCCCAAAAGTTCATTTTTGCTTTTGTTTCCTTTGCCTTTGGAGACATATCTTGAAAGAAGTGGCTGTGGCTGATATCAAAGAGGTTACTGCCTATGTTCTCCTCTAGGATTCTAATGGATTCCTGTCTCACATTGAGGTCCTTTATTCATTTTGAGCTTATCTTTGTGTAAGGTGTAAGAGAATGGTTGAGTTTCATTCTTCTACATGTAGCTGTCCAATTCTCCAAGCACCATTTATTGAAGAGACTGTCTTTTTTCCACTGTATATTTTTTCCTGCTTTTTCGAAAATTATTTGACCATAGAGTTGAGGGTCCATATCTGGGCTCTCTACTCTGTTCCGTTGTTCTATGTGTCTGTTTTGATGCCAGTACCATGCTGTCTTGGTGAACACAGCTTTGTAGTAAAGCTTGAAATTGGGTAATGAGATGCCACCAGTTTTATTTTTGTTTTTCAACATTTCCTTAGCGATTCGGGGTCTCTTCTGATTCCATACAAATTTTAGGATTATTTGCTCCAGCTCTTTGAAAAATACCAGTGTGATTTTGATCGGAATGGCATTAAAAGTATAGATTGCTCTAGGTAGTATAGACATTTTAACAATGTTTATTCTTCTGATCCAAGAACATGGAATGGTCTTCCATCTTGTTACGTCTTCTTCGATTTTTTTCATGAGTGTTCTGTAGTTCCTCGAGTACAGATCCTTTACCTCTTTGTTTAGGTTTATTCCCAGGTATCTTATGGTTCTTGGTGCTATAGTAAATGGAATCAATTCTCTAATTTTCCTTTCTGTATTTTCATTGTTAGTGTATAAGAAAGCCACTGATTTCTGTACATTGACTTTGTATGCTGTCACGTTACTGAATTGCTGTATGAGTTCTAGTAGTTTGGGGGTAGAGTCTTTTGGGTTTTCCATATAAAGTATCATGTCATCTGCGAAGAGAGAGAGTTTGACTTCTTCCTTGCCAATTGGGATACCTTTTACTTCTCTTTGTTGTCTGATTGCTGTTGCTAGGACTTCTAATACTATATTGAATAAGAGTGGTGAGAGTGGGCATCCTTGTCGTGTTCCTGATCTCAACGGGAAGGTTGTGAGCTTCTCCCCATTGAGGATGATGTTTGCTGTGGGTCTTTCATAGATAGATTTTATGAAGTTCAGGAATGTTCCCTCTATCCCTATGCTTTGAAGCGTTTTAATCAGGATCGGATGCTGAATTTTGTAAAATGTTTTTTCTGCATCAATTGAGAGGACCATGTGGTTCTTCTCTCTTCTTTTATTGATTTATTCTATCACATTGATTGACTTGCGAATGTTGAAACACCCTTGTAACCCAGGAATGAATCCCACCTGGTCATGGTGGATAATCTTTTTAATGTGCTCTTAGAGCATGTTTGCTAGGATCTTGTTGAGAATCTTAGCACCCATATTCATCAGTGATATTGGTCTCAAATTCTCCTTTTTGGTGCGGTCTTTGCCTGGTTTGGGGATCAGGGTAATGCTGGCTTCACAAAAAGGGTCTGGAAGTTTTTCGTCTGCTTCAGTTTTCTGAAACAGCTTCAGGAGAACAGGTGTTATTTCTGCTTTGAAAGTTTGGTAGAATTCCCCAGGGAATCTGTCAGGTCCTCTGCTCTTATTTTTTGAGAGGTTTTTGATCACTGCTTCAATCTCCTTACTAGATATCGGTCTATTCAGTTTGTTAGTTTCTTCCTGGTTCAATGTTGGGAGTTTATAGTTTTCCAGGAATGCATCCCTTACACCTAGGTTCCTTAGCTTATAGGGATAAAACTGTTGATAATAGCTTCTGATGATTGTTTCTACTTTTTGGTGTTAGTTGTGATCTCTCCCTTTTCATTCATAATTTTATGAATTTGAGCTTTCTCTCTTTTCTTTTGGATTAGTGTGGCCAATGGTTTATTGATCTTATTGATTCTTTCAAAAAACAAGCTTCTGGTTTCATTGATATGTTCTACTGTATCTCTAGTTTCTACCTCATTGATCTCTGCTATAATCTTGATTATTTCCCTTCTTGTGTTTGGA
Organism: Mellivora capensis; assembly: GCA_004024625.1. Classification (NCBI taxonomy): domain Eukaryota; kingdom Metazoa; phylum Chordata; class Mammalia; order Carnivora; family Mustelidae; genus Mellivora; species Mellivora capensis. The sequence goes on along the minus strand of PISX010036790.1, from coordinate 8,784 downwards.
GTTGGTTTAATTTGTTGTTGATTCTGCAGTTCTTTAAGGTGTAGAGACAGCTGCTGTATTCTGAATTTTTCAATTTTTTTGAGGGAGGCTTGGATGGCTCTGTATTTCCCCCTTATGACCACCTTTGCTGTATCCCATAGGTTTTGGACTGAAGTGTCTTTATTCTCAATTTTTTCCGTGAATTGTTTAAGTTCTTCTTCGATCTCCTGGTTGATACACGCATTCTTAAGCAAGGTGGTCTTTAGCTTCCTGGTGTTTGAGTTCCTTCCAATCTTTTCCTTTTGGTGGAGCTCCAGTTTGAAAGCATTGTGATCTGAGACTATGCAGCGAATAATCTCAGTCTTTTGGTATTGGTTGAGTCCTGATTTGTGACCCATTGTGTGGTCTATTCTGGAGAAGGTTTCATGTGCATTTGATAAAAATGAGTATTCTGCTGTTTTAGTGTGGAATGTTCTGTATATATTTATGAGGTCCATCGGGTCCAATGTGTCATTCAGTGCTTTTGTTTCTTTATTGATTTTCTGCATGGATGATCTGTCTATTACTGAGAGTGGCATGTTGAGATCTCCTACTTTCAATGTATTCATATCATTATGACTCTTTATCTTGATTAAGTTTTCTTATGTAATTGGCTGCTCCCATATTGTGGGCATAGATATTTACAATTGTTAGATCATCTTGGTGGATAGTCCCTTTAAGAATGATGTAGTGTCCTTCTGTATCTCTGACTACAGTCTTTAGTTTAAAATCTAATTTATGTGATATGAGAATTGCTACCCCAGCCTTCTTTTGAGGCCCATTGGCATGAAAGATGCTTCTCCATCCCTTCACTTTCAATCTGGGTGTATCCTTAGGTTCGAAATGGGTCTCTTGTAAACAACATATGGATAGTTCCTGTCGTTTTATCCAATCTGCAACCCTGTGTCCTTTTATGGGCACATTTAAGCCATTCTCATTGACAATGATTATTGACAGATATTTTTTATTGACATGTGTTACCTTTGAAGTCTTTATTTCTGTAGATTGTCTCCATATTTCTGTTCAATGATATTCTTAGGATTTTTCCTCTTTTATAGAACCCCCCCCTTAATATTTCTTGCACTGTTGGCTTGGTGGTTGCATACTCTTATAAGCCTTGCCGGTCTTGGAAACTCTTTATATCTCCATCCATTTTGAATGTCTGTCTTGCTGGATAAGTATTCTTGGCTGCATGTTTTTCTCATTTTGTGCCCTAAATTTATCTTGCCAGTCCTTTCTGGCTTTCCAGGTTGCTGTGGACAGGTCTGATATTATTCTGATGGGTTTTCCTCTGTATGTAAGGAACTTCTTTGTCCTAGCTGCCTTCCAGCGATTTTCTTTAGAATTATAATTCATCATTATTACTGTCAGGTGTCTTGACTTTCGAGAATCTAAAATTTTTTGGGGGGCCCTTCTGCCTCTAGTACATGAATGTTGGTTCCATTTGTGAGATTGGGAAAATTTTCAGGGAGAATGTGTTTCATTATATCTTCTAGACTTCTTTCTTTTCCTCCCCTTCAGGGATCCCTATAATTCTGATGTTGGAACATTTCATGGCATCATTTATTTCCCTAATTCTGTTTTCATGGCTTCTAAGTTGTTTGTTTTAGGCTTCCTCCTGATCCTTTCTCTCTATCTGTTTGTCCTCCAAATCATTAATTCTATCTTCTCTCTCAGTTACCCTACGTCTTAGAGAATTTATATTAGATTGGAACTCATTGACAGCATTGTGAACATTATACCTGGTGGCTTTCATTTCTGCCCTAATCAATTCCATTTGGTCATCCATGGCTTTCTTCAAACTAGCTATTGCCTGGATAATTGTTAGCCTGAATTCCCTTTCTGACCTAATGTCTATGTCAGTAACTATTAGCCCATCCTCTGAATTTTTCTTCTGCTGGGCATTCCTCCCCCTAGTTATTTTCATGAGAGATGGCTGAACTGATGTAGCTGGCCATATCGACCTTGGTGCAATCAAGGTGCACTCTGGAATGCTTCTGAGCAATCAAGAGTCCTCAGCCAAATGAAAGAAAAAAAAGGAAAGAGAGAAAGAAGAAAGAGAGAGAGAGAGACAGGAAAAGAAAGAAAGATAAAAGAGAAGGCTCAGCCCACATGGGCACTAAGATAAGGTTTGTGAAGTATACAAGCAAAAACAAACAAAAAGACTGATGAAAGTATATTACAAGAGAAGAAAAAATATATACATATATATGTAGAAGCAAAACAAAAAAACATAAAACGAACCTTGTCAAAAAGAACCCCAAGTATAAAATTTATATACTACCAGGACAAACAGAAATATACAGAAACACTGGCAGAAGAAAAAGATGGGAGAGTGGTTATAAATTCTCTGTGTGGGCGAGGAAGGTTATTTCGATTCTTCCTGGATGTATCTTGATATCTTTGCTGTAAAAGCAAAGTTTCCTCCTATGGGCAGGGAGAGTTCTGTTTTGTGGCTTATGGGTCCCCCTTGTGGAGGTGTTCCAGAAGAGGGTTCTGGGTATGGATTCCTAAAACTCCAACCTACGGTTAGGATTAGGGTCTAGGGGCATGGCAGGTCCAATGTGTTGGCTCTCCAGTTTCTAAAATGTCAGGATGTTGCACAGGGTGGAGTTTGTGTCCATGAATTCTGCCTAACTCACAGTGGCCTCATGGTGGCATGGAGTTTCCTCCCATTCTGGAGATTTCACGTTCCAAGTAGCTTAGTTTATTCTTTGCTGTAGGTGGTGTCCTGTATTAGGGATCAGGGGTCCTCCATATTGAGGGATTAGAGAGCAGTGATCCGAGTTCTGATGTCTGAAAACCTGACTGAGGTTTAGGAATAAGTCCTAGAGGCATGGCAGGCCTTAAACCCTGGCACTGGGCTGAGGTACTCTTGGGGCTAAGTTCCAAATATGGCTCAGGCTAGAGGTCACAATGTGTGATTGTACCAATGGCAGCCTGCCAAAGTGAGCAAGGCCTCAGGGGACAAGCAGATTTCTTTGTCTCTTAGGGTTTTGCATAGCTCCAAAAATCAAAGTTTCCTTCTGGGGACAGGAGGAGATTGGTTTTATGGATAAGGTGTCTCCCATGTGGAGGGATTCCAGAGAAGGGCTCTGTGTATGGATGCATGAAAACCCAAATTAGGGTTAGGATTTCGGCCTAGGGGCATGGCAGTTCCGACCCACTGCCTCTGGGTCTAGCTGCCTTGATAGCTAATTGGTGGTGGTGACTCAGGTTGTGCCCACCTGCACTTTAGTATCCAGTGTAGCATAGGAAATTGGGTTGGCATCGGGGGCCCTGCATGTTTCCCCTAATCTAGGGGTTTTATGCAGTTCCATAGGGCATGGTTTCAACCTGGAGAGTAGTGATCATCCAGTGGTGAGGCTCCTGAGCCCCCAGTCTGGAGGGGTTTTGTTGCAGGACTCTGGGGACCAATATCTGAAAAGCCAAGCTAGGTTTATGTGTGCAGTCTATGGCATGGGTCTGTGATCTGCAGATGCTGAGGCAAGGTCAACAGATGCTGAATTGAGGGAGTGTCAGGCATTCGCTCACACTAGAATTTGTGTCATAGGGCTGCTGAATGTGTGTGTGTCCTGCTGGGGAATGGAGGTTTCTCCTACTCAGGAGGCTTTGCACAGCTCCAAATAGTATGGTTTCTGTAGGGGCTTGGTTGGCCAGAGGGATCTGTTTGGTTGTGGGCTTGGGTTGACCCCGCCCCTCCCAGAGGAACTTACATGCATGTGTGACTGGAGGTTGGGGCACAGGTTGAGTGACTGAATGCGTTTGAGTGTGCAGGGCCAGCTTCCATAAAGGAGTGTGGCTTTGGGTTTTTTAGCAGCCCTCTCCTAATCTATGGGTTGTGTGAAACTCCATAGAGCACGATTTTCTTCTGGAGGTCAGGAAGAGTCCTGTGCTATGACTCAGGTATACCATATCTGGAGGGCTTGTGGACCAGAACTCTCTGGTCAGAGGCCTGAGAACCAAGCAAGGGCTAGGGTTAGGGCCCAAGGCATGGCAGACCCAATGTTCGGTCCCTGAGGCAAACTCCAGGGAATCTGAGGTTAAGGCAAGTGTCAGGATGTTGCTCAGGCTGGAGTTTGTGTCGATGAAATCTGCCAGATATAGGTTTAAACTCATGGGGACAAGGAATTTTGTCCCACATGGGGGTTTTTGTGAATCAGGATTCCCTCATATGGAGGTATTTCAAAGCAGGGTTCCTGGTATTGATGCCTGAAAACCCAGCCTAGGTTTTGGATTTGGTCCTAGTGACATAGCAGGCCTTATTTCCTGGCTCTGTGGCAGGCTACCCATGAGACTTTGTTGAAAATGTGGCTCAGGCAAAGGTTCACAATGGGTGTTTGTGTCCAGGATGGCCTGCAAAAATGGGCGTGGCCTCAGGGGCAACACAGGTTTCTGCCATCCCTGAGGGTTTTCCATACCTCCAAAAATCAAGGTTTCCTTCTGGGGGGGGGGGCAGGAGGAGTTCTGTTTTGTGGCTACGGGGTCCCCCATGTGGAGACATTCGAGAGAAGTCCTCTGGGAATGGATGCCTGAATACCCAACATAGGTTTAGTGTAAGGGCCTAGGGGCATGGTAGCTCTGATCTCCTGGCTCTGGGGCCAGCTGTTTCAGTGACTGCTTGGGGCACGGGACTCAGGTGTGTCAGACTGTGCATTAGTATGCAGGATGGCATACGTACCTGGGTGGCATTGGGGGCAGTGCATGTTTCCCCTAGTCTAGGGGTTTTGTTCAGTTCCATAGGGCACGGTTTCAATCTATGTGGCAGGGAGAGTCTGGTGTGTCTGCGAAGTCCCCAGTCTGGAGGATTTGTATTCCAGGACTATGGGGACGGAAGTCTGAACCCCAAGCTAGGTTTCTGGTTAGTGTCTAGGGCATGGATATCCGATCTCAAAATACTGAGGCAATGTCCCGGTTTCTGAAGTTAAGGCAAGTGTCAGGCCTTTGCTCGGACTAGAATGTGTGTCCATTAGGGCCGAAGTATGTGTGGATGGCCTCCTTGGCCATGGAGATTTCTCTTGCTCTGGGGGGTTTGTGGAGCTTCAAATAATATGGTTTCATTGTGGAGCGCAGGTAGAGTCCTGTGTATGGCTCTAGGGCCCACCATATGGAGGGATTTGAGAGCTGGGCCCTGGGTATGTATGCCTGAAAACTCAACCTAGGTTTCATGGTAGGGCCTAGGGGCATGGAAAGTTCAAAGTATTAGCACTGGCACCAGCTAGTTGGTGCCTGACTGGTGGTCAGTGCTCTGGTTGAGGACAGAATGTGTATTAGTGTCCAAGGCCGCCTTCCAACAAATGGGTGGCTTCGGGCTTTTTTGCATATTTCTCCTAATAAGGGGGTTTCATGGAGCTAAAAAAGGCACATTTTCCTTCGAGAGGGCAGACACAGTCCTGTGGTGTGGCTCAGTGTTCCCTATGTGGACGGCTTATGGACCAGGTCTTTGAGGATAGAAGTCTGAGAACCGAAGCTAGGGCTAGGGCTAGGGCCTAGGGCATGGCAAGTCCAAGATACAGAAGCTGAGGCGAGCTCCCCGGGATCTGAGGTGAAGGCGAATGTCAGGATGTCGCACAGGCTGGAGCTTGTGTCCATGAGTTCTGCTCAACTCATAGGTGGCCTCATGGTGGCATGGAGTTTCCTCCCACTCTGGGGATTTCGCAGTTCCAAATAGCTTGGTTTATTATGGGCTGTGGGTAGTGTCATATTTTATGGCTCTGGGGTACCCCATATTGAGGGATTCGAAACCAGTGGTCTGGGTATTGATGCCTGAAATTCTAACTGAGGGATAGGATTAGGTCCTAGGGACATGGCAGGCCCGATCTGTTGGCTCTGGATCCAGCTTTCCTGGTGGCTGATTGTAGATTGGGACACAGGTTTTGTCAGACTGAGTATTAGTGTCCAGTGTGGTGTATGAAAGTGGGTGGCATCAGGGGCAGTGCACGTTTGCCATGATCTAGGAGTTTTGTGCAGCTCCGTAGGGCACAGTTTCCTTTTGTAGGGCAGGAGACACCGTGGGGTGGCTCCGGAGTCCCAAGTCTGGAGGTCCTGCATTCCAGGATTCAAGGGATGGAATTAAGACTATCCAAGCTCAGTTTATGGTTAGGATGTAGGGCATGGATCCCCTATTTGCGGATGCTGAGCAGAGCTCCCCAGATTCTGAAGTTAGATCAAGTGGCAGACATTCGCTCAAACCAGACTAGAATTTCTGTCCACTAGGACTATAGAATGAGTGGGTGTCCTCCTGGGGGTCATGGTTGTATCTCCTGCTAGGGATTTGCACAGCTCTAAATAGTAAGATTTCATTCTAGGTGAGAGGTGGAATCCTGTTGGTATGGTTCAGAGGTAACCTATGTGGAGGGATTTGAGAACAGGGCTCTGAATATGGATGCCTAACAACCCAACCTAGTTTTAGCATTAGGGACAAGGGGCATGGCAGGAGGATCTGCTGACTCTGGGGCCAGCTATGTAGGTGGCTGACTCAAAGACCAGACTCACGCTGTGGGACAGTATATGCATTAGGGTCCAGGGTCAGGTTCTGTAAATGGGGGTCGACTCATTGGCGTGCAGGTTTCTCCTACTCTGTGGGTTTTGTGCAGCTCCATTGAGCACGGTTTCCTTCTCTAGGGTTGGCAGTATCCCATGGTGTGGCTAGGCATTTCTCTATCTGGAGGGCTTGTGAGCCAGGGCTCTTGGGTGAAAGACTGAAAACCCAAGCCAGTGTAAAGTTAGGACCTAGGGCATGGCAGGCCCATTCTACATATTCTGAGGAGAACTGCCAGGGATCTGAGGTTAAGATGAGTGTCAGGAGGTCACTCAGGCTGAAATTTGTGTCCATGGGATCCCCGGAATGTGTGGGTGGCCTCATGGGGCCAAGGAGTTTTCTCCTGCTTTGGGGTGTTTGTGCAGTAGCAAATAGTTTGGTGTATTTTGAGCGATAGGTGATGTCCTGTTTTATGGCTCAGGGGTCCCCCGTATGGAGGGGCTTGAGATCAGGAATGCAGTCATGGATGCCTGAAAACCCAACGTATGTTTAGGGTTAGGAACAAGTGGCATGGCAGTCCTTATATCATGGCTCTGGGGTGAGATACCCATGGGGCTGTGTAGAAAATGGTGCTCAGGCTAAGGATCACAATGGGTGTTTGTGTCCAGAACCATCTGCAAATGTGCGTGTGGGCTCAGGGGCATGCAGATTCCTTCCAACTTTGAGGTTTTTACATAGCTGCAAAAAGCATGTTTTCATTCTGGAGGGCAGGAGGAAATCTATTTTGTGGCTCAGGGGTACCCCATGTGGAGATATTTGAGAAGAGGGCTAGGGTATGGACGCCTGAAACCCCAAGCTAGGGTTAGGATTGGGCCTAGGGGCATGGAAGATCCAATCTGTATTTTCTGGGGCCAGCTGCCCCGGTGGCTGATTGGAGGATGGGACTAAGGTTCTGTAAGACTTTATATTAATGTCCATGCCAGAGAAGGTAATTGCGGTGGCATCAGGGGCTGTGCACGTTTTCCCTGATATAGGGGTTTTGTGCAGCACCATAGGGCATGGTTTCCTTTTGGAAGGCAGGGAGACTCCTGTGGTGTGACTCCAGAGTCCCCATTCTCAAGGGATTGCATTCCAGGATTCAAGGGATGGATTTCTGAATACTCAAGCTCAGTGTATGTTTAGGGTGAAGGGCATGTATCACTGATCTGCACATGCTGAGGTGAGATCCCAAGAATTTGAGAGCTAATGTCAGGCATTCGCTCAGACCAGACAAAAATTTGTGTCCACTAAGCTTGCCGAATATTTGGGTGGCCTCCTGGTGCCATGGAGTTATCTCCTGCTGGGGGATTTGCGCAGCTACATATAGTATGATTTCTTTTGCTCAGGAGTCCCCATATGGAGGGATTTGAGGGAAGGTCTCTGGGTATGGATGCCTGAAAAACCAACCTAAGGTTAGCATTCGGGACTAGGGGCTGGCACATCTGATCTGCTGACTTTGGGGCCAGCTACGTGGGTGGCTGACTGGAGGTCAGGTCTTAGGATGAGAGACAGAATGTTTATTAGGGTCCAGGGTCTGGATCTGTAAATGGGGGTGGCCTCATTGGCCTGCAGGTTTCTCCTAATCTGGGGTTCTATGCAGCTCCATTTAGCACAGTTTCCTTCTGGAGGTTAGGCAGTGTCCCACGTTGTGGATCCAGAGTTCACTAACTGTAGTGATTGCGGGGAGGACTCTTGGGACAGAAGTGTGAAAACACAAGCTATAGTCACGGTAAGGGCCTAGGGTATGGCAGGCACGATCTACAGATGCTGAGGCGAGCTCCCGGGGATCTGAGGTAAAGGCTGTTGCCAGGAGGTCACTCAGTCTGGATTTGTGTCCATACAATCCCCTGAATGTGGGGGTGGCCTCATTGGGTGTTCTCCCGCTGTGGGGTTTTTGTGCAGCTCCAAACAGTTCAGGCTATACTGGGAGATAGGTGGTGCCCTGTTTCTTGGCTCAGGGGTCCCCCATAGGGAGAGATTTGAGAGCAGAGCTCCATGTATGGATGTCAGAATAACCAACCAACATTTAGGGTTACATCTAAGTGGCATGGCAGGCCTTATATCATGCCTCTGTGGTGAACTACCCACTGGGTTGTTTTGAAAATGGGACTCAGGAGAAGGGTCACAATGCGCGTTTGTGTCCAGCAACCTGCGAATTGGGCATGGCCTCAGTGGCATTGCAGGTTTCTTCAAACTCTCAAGGTTTTACATAGCTCCAAAAATCAAAGTTTTGGTCTGGGGGGGGG